>JACXVL010000022.1:156190-253768 GCA_014898675.1 Athelia sp. TMB | reverse complement strand
TGGAGACTATTGGGGCCGACCTTAAGGCAACTTAAGGTCACCTTAGGGTTTTCCAAGGTGCCACTGAGTTGATAGGGGTTTTCACCTTAAGGTACCTTGAACTCAGCTCGCGGCAACACTAACGGCCACTGTCTGGATATCTCACTCACTGAACGGTAGCTGATGTTGCGCCTATTTTGACTACCACAGCAAACCTCCGAAGTTGACGTAGAGCTCTCATCAAATCAAGATCTTTGGTTGACCATCCTACACTGCCTCTGTATCCTTCAACCCGTTCGAATTATTCCAGCCTTTTCCTCACCAGAATCCATCCAACCTTCTGCTCAAATCTCGTGCCAGAGGAAACTTAGATGGAGAGGAAAGTGCTGACAAGCTGTTCAAGCATGGAAAAAATACTTCGTTCCCCACACCCCATCCGAACCTGAACGACGGCCCCAGCTTCTTCCCTGGTCGGGTCACAGGTAGCATGTATCTACTACTCTCCCGGACCACAGGAGGCACATCACTGACTGGCCGCCCGTTCCTACCTACCTGAAATAATCGATAGATATTTAGGCAACTATTTTGGTTCTGGATTCAGTTGCTCCACGCAAGAAATTCTCTCGTCAGGAGGTCCAAGCCTTCACTAGGTCCCTTCTCTCACGGGCGAATTGTGTAAGCACTGGAGTACCGAGCATCAGTCTTACACTGCCAATGAACTCACTACGCTGGTGAAAAGCACATTTGTTGTTTGATCCATACTAGCGGCGTCTTGGATCGAGGAGGCAAAAGACGAAAAAGCTAGCCTAGGCTTCCCTGCTATCTCTTTGTTCTCGAAATCGCTCTCCCATGCACAGCCAGAATCCGAAATACTAATCATTGCATTCTGCGGCGTGGCACAACAAAGGCGACAAATATGGCTCAATTTCGTATTGCACGGAATTTGCATCAATCCCAGTCCCAACTTGCGAGCTCCCGAAGAACTTGGTGCGATGTATTGCCATTTGACTGAAGATACTCTCTGCTTTTCAGCTCCACGTGAAGACCTATCATCTGCGCTCCGCGATGCTTTATAAGTCCGGCACGGGTGCGTGGTATTTTTTGTCGAAAATGCTTATCCTTCTCTTAGTCCCACTACATTTATCATGACGTCCCCAAGCCGGCTTAGCGGCCGTTATCAGCCTCTGTCGGCATATCGAGAATCAACGCTACATGTCGATTTGTGAGCTACTTGGAACTCCATCTCTTAATATTATCACCTAGGGCACGTTGAAGAAAGTTATGGCTAGCAACGACGCGCTTGCGACAGGAGTCACCCAGTTAAGCACCCGCATAATCACGATTATATGCCGATACTCTTTGTACAGACCCATGCTATCTTTGGTACCGCTCCAGCTTGCTGGTGTCCAAACTGCTTGCCATGAACACCAAGCCTGTCGCTGCAAGTCTGCTAGATCTACGATCGAGGATGAAGCCGATGGTGCAAATCTATGAGCGTTTTAAAAGCACTTCCTGGCCGGTATTTTTTCTTGTCGCGGAAACAAGAATGTATGTGGATGGGCTTGCCTTCCCGTGTCACGTATCTTATTTACGGCCTCGCTGGTGCAACTTGACAGATAAAAAATCGCTCCCCATCGCTGTTCTGATTACAAGTGCAGAATCAAATACAAGATTGGCAAAGCGGCCATAGGGAACTTTGCACTTGTATGGGTGGTCAGTCCGGAGGCGAAAATTGATAGTATTGACAACTTCTATAGCTTTGGTCCCATTCCGGAGCCACGAGCTGAAGTGGCCCGCTCATCTTTTCGCTCTAGATCTCTTCAGGAAGACTGCGCTGCGCGGCACTGGAAGAGACTCTGGAGAGCGTTTGACTCTAGTTATGATGATTGGTTACTGTGGTCTGGAAGCCGAAGAAGAATATCAACGGCCGGCAACAAATGTCATACCGCTTTCCTGCATCGGAGATCAAGGGCTATCGATGGCCATACCAAGCGGAGTTGCGCGGAAAGCATGGCACAATAGCTTATGCTCGAGGGCATCTGAGCGTGATAATCTTTCTCCCTCTGACCTTGGTCGTTCTCGTCATTTTGGCTCAATCAGCAAAGAAAATGGCGGTCACCACCGCTCTGCTGAATTATCCAGTTGGGAGCTGGAAACAAGAAGATGGCCATGTCACCTGGGTCTACCGTCAATAACAGTATTTTGCTCAATACCTCGGTAGGAACTAGTAGGTTTAGGCTCTGCTTTGAATGACGGAGCGCCAGCTAATGTGACCTGTCCCTTTGTGTCTACCCCCGACATATTCAAGGTAAATGTGACCACCACACGACTGCTGCTCCCTAGACTTACGCAAGGATTTGTCACTGCATTTTTAAGGATAGAGTTAAATATATAGGTTCAGGTGTTCCAGACCATCAATGATTTTAAAACATATGTCTCAAATCAGATTATCCGTGCTTTGAAGTTCGAACCCTTGTTCTTTTTTCGCACCGCAAAGTCCGGAAACTGACAGGAATACGCGAAACTTTGTCAAAAGGCAAGCCCACGTAATCGCGATAACATCGTGTCTGATGCGTCCGTATTATCAGATGTTCGACTGTAAGCAGGCAAGATGAAGGTTCTGCCACGAGCCGCAGAGCTTACCAAATGATATCAACCAGTTTTTAACTTTTCGAAAAAGATTGTTGACGTTAACGCGACTCGGTAACCCAAGCGATAGAAGCGTCTTGATCAAAGGCTCTGCTGTCCTTAAGCTTATGCTGGCGGACTGACCTGATCAGGGTCAGAAAGTTAGAAAACATGCACCTCTGACCCTGTGAAGAGTGATAAGATTAGAGAAGGACTGCCGTCGAAAGTGTGACGAAAAACATGAATGAAACAATGCCAGCCACACAGAATATTAAAATGGAAAGTCACTTGCACGTCGCTGCGCCAACCAGTGTGCGCTCCGTCCGCACTGGAGTATCCAGATGAATGCTTATATGGCCATCATTAAATCGCCCCTGCCATACCTTATTCGAGGAGAAACATGAAGCGGCCGGCGGCGAAGTTATAATCAACACACACGTTGCACATACAAGGCGCGGCGCCCGCCGTTGGCGTGGTGTCTTGTTGCTGGTCAGCCGCATTTCCCACTCCCCAGCACGAGAAATACGCGCTCTATCCCCGTCCTCGTCAGCCTGCGAGGGACGCTGGCGTGCCAAGTGGAACCCCGTCTGCTCGTCGATGTCCAGGATGTCCAGGAACGCCCTGGAAGCTAATCAATGCGCCCAAGGCCCATGGGAGGTAATCTGTCAACGCCAGTGTCATTTCCGCGACAGCGAGGGAAGGCGCGGAGAACGCCGGCGGTGACGTTTCCCGGGGCCGGTTATCACAATGAGCGCCAGCATGGCATTGGCGTCCGCTTCGAGGTTGAATTGAATAATGACCTCGGAAAGGTGGGTACATAAGGGTATATAATCCGCCACTGATATCATCTGGCCGAGGGAGAGGTGGCGCTGGAGATGCCCGAGAGAAACGTTGGCTGACAGTTGCGCCGTCCCATGCTAGAGGATGAGCATGGCATTGACACCATTGCCAATACTTCAACTTGTGTTGGACCAGCTGGCTCCTCGGCCCGAGCAGCAAGTACTCCACACGCTAGTGGCTGGTGGATATACAGCCCAATTGTATGATCCGCGGAAAGAATGCGTCTGGAATGCTTTCGGTATGGGTCGGTATGCCGCCAGAATATTCCATCGAACCGCGATCAGTGTCCGTCCCCACGAGCCTCGTATTATATGTGTCGCTGTTTAGCTTCGCAAACCGGCGCAGTCCAGAGGCGCATTCGGGGCGCCGGCAGAAACAGGATCCAACATGAGAGACTGATGGCCCCAAGACGCGCGCGACAGCCAGCGCCCCGAGGGTGACAGCGACGTGCCCGGCTAATCCAAGTCACCTTACCGCGCCCTCCACTGGCGCCGAGCCCGAGCCCGAAAGTGGCACCGCGGTCTGCGCCTATTGGGATTAATAATTTAATATGCTCATTCCGAGCTGCTGCGGGTGCGGGCCGGAAATATGTGCCCAATATGCACCTGATTGGCTGTGCGTGCCAGAGGCGGTCAGACGGCGGCGTATCGGGCGAGTGTCCAGACTCCAGAGCTTACGGATGTGCCCGAGCAGGACGGCGCGGAGATCCCGTGGCGGGGTGCGGGTGGACGGGCGGGCGAGGGAAAGATGTGCCCAAGATGCACCTGATTAGCTGTGCATGTCGGGATCGGTAGGACGGCATGCATAGCGGGCGAGTGTCCAGACTGCAATCAGACTCCAGAACTTACGGATGTGCTCGAGCAGAACGGCGCGAAGATCCCGCAGCGGGTAAATACGCGCAGCCCGCAGTATGTGATATCTACTGCCGATGCACCCCAGCAGCGTCTGTTTTATTGCGGCTTAGATTCTGTCAGTCCACAGCAGAGGTTCTACGGCGCACAGCGAACACCATGTTTCAGAGCTTCGAGCCGGACGGCGCGACGATCCCGTGGCGGGCAGATGTGCGCAGACTCAGTGATTCCTACTTGCCGGTGCGCCAGGAGCTTCTGCTCATATGCGGCTTAGCTCTGTTCTGTTGGCGAGGATAGCAGGAGGATCTCACTATGTAGCGCTATTCATCAGTGACGCCAGGGTTATAACGTTAGAATTCCACAGCTTGCGACATAGAGCTGTCCTCGGAAGAGCAGGATGCAGCGGATGATCAGGCACCAACATTGATTAGCTGTGCGTGCTGAGGTCGGAAGGATGGCGAGTGTCCAGACTGCGAGTAGACACCAGAGCGTCGAGCGAGACGGCGCGACGATCCCGCGGAGGGTAAATACGCGCAGGCCCAGTGATTCCTATTTGCCGGTGCGCCAGGAGCGTCTGCTCATATGCGGCTTAGCTCTGTTCTGTTGGCGAGGATAGCAGGAGGGACCCACTATATAGTACTATTCATCAGTGGCGCCAAAATTATAGCGTTAGAATTCCACAGCTTGCGACATAGAGCTGTCCTCGGAAGAGCAGAATGCAGCGGACGATCAGGCACAATTGTGCCCAAGATGCACTGATTCGCTGTGCGTGCCGAGGTTGGAAGACGGCGGGTATCCACACTGCAACTGGACTCAAGAGCTTCGAGCAACGCGGCGCGACGATCCTGTGACGGGTAAATACCGCAGGCCCAGTGGTTCCTATATGCCGGTGCGCCAGGAGCGTATGCTCATACGCGGCTTAGACTCTGTTCTGTCGGCGAGGATAGCAGGAGGAACCCATGGCCACTATGTAGTACTATTCATCAGCGGCGCCAAAGTTATAACGTTAGAATTCCACAGCTTGCGCGACATAGAGCTGTTCTCAGAAGAGCAGAATGCAGCGGACGATCAGGCACAGCTGTGCGTTCCGAGGTCGGGGACAGCGAGTGTCCGGACTGCAGCTGGACTCCAAAGCTTCGAGCAACGCTGTGCGACGATCTCGTGGCGAGTGAATACGCGCAGGCCCAATGGTTCCTACATGCCGGTGCGCCAGGAGCGCCTGCGTATATGCGGCTTAAATTCTGTTCTGTCGGCGAGGATAGCAGGAGGAGCCCATGGCCACTATGCAGTACTATTCATCAGTGGCGCCAAAATTATAACGTCAGAATTCCACAGCTGTTCTGTCGGAGGATAGCAGGAGGAGCCCGTGCCCGCTATGCAGTACCATTCATCAGTGGCGCCAGAATTATAACGTTAGAATTCCACAGCATGCGCGACGGATGATAGAGTTGTTCGGAAGCGCGGATGAAGCAGGTGACCAGGACCTAATCATAATGCTGAGCCATTTGATGTTTGACGCCCAAGTCGGGAGCGACATATCCTTCTCAGCATCGCTGATAGCTGCACGCTCGCACTAGAACTGCTGCCGCGGGTCGAGGGTCAGGGTCAGAGATGACGTCGGCCGCAAACGCGGGCGGATGGTGGCGAAAACTGGAGCGGAGAGCGCGATGGAGCGGTTTTCGCGAGGAGATCAGGAGCGACACAGAGCCCAACCAGTCAGATGCATATGCGTGGTGCTGTGCATATATCGTTACGCCGAGTCATGATATCGGTCATCATCCCCCGCGGCTGTGAATCCCGCGGTTTGAAGCGGCGCCTTGAATTCCCGCCACGGAGGTGCGATACACAACATTCAGTCGGGATCCAGCACGGCCCGATGTCTTGCTAGTGCTAGCCCGTGATGCGTTGATGCGGCGTGACGTGCTTCTGGCGATGCACGTCAGTGGGGGGACATCTCGTACGTAGCACATCCCCGCGAACTAAGAGGCGAGGATCAGAACGTGACCCCGCAGTGCTGTGGAGAAGGCTCAGGCTGCGAAGATGCCCGGCGCGCACTCGTTCCTGGCGCTCACGCGCGAACAACCGCGGTAAAGACACGCATGCTCTAGTGGGTCCCTGTATGCAGCTGTGACCACGATCTGCGCACGGCACATGCCCAGATGCTGTGCGCGGGAACGCGGCCACCCCAGCTCCGTCTCCCAGCTGCGCGTGGTCGCATCAGCCTGAGAACCGTTCGAGGTCCAGTGGTGCTCTGCTAGTGTATCGAGGATGTGGTGCGCAGCCTGCAGCCGGGTCCGTGGCGACTAGTGCGCAGGCGCCACAATAGCGGATGCCCAACGTGAAGCTCGAAGCTTGAAGCTCGAACGCATCCCCTGTCCTGTGAGAGCAATGCGAGATAAACGGGCCCCGCCAGCCTGGCGCACCCACTCCGTCGTGCATATGCATCTGGATCCTGCACCGTCCCTGGCAGCGCGCTCGCAGATGTGAAGATTGCGTGAAGAGGCCTGCGCCACGGCGAATCAGGCGGCGGGGATGCCGCATCCAGCCCAGGAGGAAACCGCGTCGCCTTTTGGAGGGGCAGCCCAGGCGCGAAGAACCGTGCATATGGCCTGGCTGGCGGAATGATAGGCTGTGAGAAGGCGCACCGAAAGTGTCGTGCGCAAAGGCTATTATACAGCCGCCGCGCGCAAGGCCGCTGCCTAAACGGGCCCCTCCCTCCACGTGGCCCAGCCTCCTGGGCACTGATCCCATCCCATCCTATCCTGATCATCTGCGCGGCCCATGATCTGGCTCTGGCTCTGCGCGGACGAAGAGGGGCGAGAAGGGGGCGAAGGGTCAGCAGCCTCGGCACCGTGAGTTTCGACCCTATCAGCGCGGGTGCAAACGCGAAACGATCGCGAGTCTGGACGCGACTCTGATACCACGAGCGCGTTTTCACGGGTGCGCGGGAGTGGCGTCTCCCGGTGCTGCGATTGGACGAACATCCTTGATTCAGCACACGGGCTTCCACGAAACGCACAGCTGACAGTGGACCAGCCAGTGGCGTCGTCTGCACCCGCCAAGCCTTCGATCGCGCTGCGCTTCCGAGCTTCGGGCTTCCCGGCTTCGATTCAACCAACGCCCCCTTTCACCTTCACATCACGTGACTGACGCGTCGCGTAGGGCGCATTGGAAATGGTACGTATTGAAAGCAGGGCAGCGCAATACAGCGGCTAAGCTGACAGTGACATGGGTGGGTGCTGGCAGGCGCTGGCGGGCAGGAAGTCTGATCGACGCGCGCGGAACCCGCGCCGACTGGGACGGGCGTCACGCGGAATGGCGTGAGCGGGCGTCGGGATGTGCGCGGGGGCGGATCCTGCGCTGCTGAAGTTTGCGTTTACGTCGATCGTGGACGGGTGCCCACAATCCCGACAATCTTGCGCGCGATCCCATCCCGCCCCCATCCCGGGCGGTGCCACGAGGTCAGTGCCACGCTCGGGAGTCGGGCGGCGCGTGCGGTGCCGCGGCGCGCGATCCCATCTTGCACATATATATATATATGCAAGCATGCTTCGCATTCCGCTCGGCGAGCGCGAACATTAACATTTAATGATACCCAGGCAGGCGTGGATGTGAAGGTGGATCGGGAGCGAGATCCAGCGCACTGTGAAAATCAATAAATTTAATCAAGCACGCGGCTGGAGGACCTTGCGTCCGCGGAGTTTGCAGGCCCGCCTCCCGACGCTATGCCTTCTGCGCCAACCGAGCCTGATCCTGCATGCGAGCAGAAACAACGTTCAAATCAGGACCGTTCTTTGTCTGTTCATTAAACCCACAATTATTACTGATAGCACCCCGCCCTACCCGGCCCCGCCCCGCTGTCATGCCTCCCGCGGATACCAACGAGCCTTGAAGAAATGGCACGCAGCAACACAGAACGCTTTGGGGCCCTGCTTTGTCTGTTAATTAAGCCCACAGCAGCCCCGCCCTTCAGGTTGCTCATTGCTCATTGCTCGTTCTGGCTGTTGCGAGTTGCAACCACTAGTACATCGCCATACCACCATTGTATTTTCGCACTTGAGGCGTAGAATAGAAAATGGGTGAAACTTGCTAGTGTGCGACCCTGCTGCGCCTGAGGGGCACGTTGTCCGACTGCCGGCCAAGCCAGATGCATACGGGACAAACAGACCTGCGAAGCATAAAACGCTGGCGCACACAAACTCGGCGTGCCGAAGCGGAGGGCGCAGAGAAGCGCAGAGGGAATGCTGAACACAATAACAAAATACCAGCCTCCAATTGAGTTTGCGCGCGTCATGACCACGCGTGCGAAGTGTCTGCTCAGTGGCTGCAGTTGCTGGGGGCGCGATTGAGTTAACGTTGCGGCTCCGCCACCGGCCCGCGTGCAGTCTAGCGCATCGCTCAATTGCAGAAGCTGCAGAAGGCGTTGAGGCGTTGAGGCGTTTGCCGTGATGCACGGCTCGCGCTAGTGCCTGCACTTGCGATAGCGATAGCAATTCAATTGAGCGCCGATCGTGGTAGGATTGGACCGGGCTGCGACGCGCTGCGAGGAAGACGAGGAGGCTGCTCGCAACTGATAAGAAAACCGCAGCCGCAGGGGCGGGCAGACGAGGCATGAGAACATGCTGCACGTCCAAGCTCGAGCACCGCTTGCGACACGCAAACGAGGACCCACATGGCCGGACGTCCCGCCGGCCTCGTGCCAGCGCAAATCCTCGGGCCTCGAGGCGGCAGCCCAAGGGCCACACCCGCGCTAGCGCGAAGGGTCGGGCGAGGCCAGGGCCGGCAATCATCACAGAAATGCAGATTAATTGTGATATTGGGGGACGACAGGGAGCATGGCCGTGGCCCAGGTGAATGTCGCGCAACATCTCTGCAGGGGCGGGCTTCGAATCGTTGAATATTAGACGTGGATGCGCAGAAACTTACGCGCTTCGAGAGAAGGCGGCGCTGCAGTGCGCCTGCCTTATGCGGGCGACAATCCCGTCGCCTCGCGACCACGCGTGCTGGATCCGCGCAGCGCACTGTGCGCACGCCTCAATGGGCGGCGGAGCTGCCGCATTAGGCAGGCGCAGGCTCGCGGCGGAGGATGAAACGCGGGCCGCGCCGTGGACAGGGGCTCGCTACGCGGCCTCGAGGCCTGGCCAGCGGCGGGCCCGCGAAATCGGATATTGCGATTATTGATGGATTTTGGGGGATTCGTCCCACGCCGGGAAGATGCGCGGTGGTGCACGCCTGACAGCCGTGTCGATGTTAATGCTGCAAAAGCGGTTGGGCTGGGCTGGGCAGCCGCTGCTCGCTCGCCACATGAACGGGAATTGAGGCGACTTGGGGCGCAGGCGGGGATAGAAGCTGGGGGGGCCCGGGAGGTGCCGCGACGGCCTCGTGGGCGACCCTGCCCAAAGCGTCTGGGCACCGTCCGGATTGGGGCAGCCCCATTCTGGCGAACCTTAGATGCAGATCTGCGATCGCGGCTTCTTCGTGACACAACAGACGCCTGACAGCGGCAGCAGTCCCGGGCGTGACCCTGCGCGCCTTATATATCGTCTTTTTTCCGTGCATATACCCACATACCCACCCCCCGCCCCGCCGCAGATCAACGCGACCATCACCACCACCCCCGCACCAGCACCCCGACGACACGCCATGGCGGCGATAGTAACCCCCGACGACGCCGAGTACCTGCTCCTCCGCGACGAGCTCTTCCAGGACGCGGCCCGCGACCAGCGCATCCACCACTGGATCTCGTCCCAGTACGACTTTGCCCTCTCCGAGCTCGAGCTCGACGACGCCGCCGGCAAGTGCGGCGCGCTGCCCCCGTCCCGCGCGGACTCGCCGCTCCTCGGCTTCGGCGACGCGTACACGAGCGCGAACACGAGCCGCGCGAGCAGCCTCGACGCGGAGTGCCCGAGCTACGACCCGCTCTTCTTCACGCCCACGACGCGCTCCGAGGGCGAGCACGAGCGCGCGCTCACCGCGGCCGAGGCCGAGTTCGAGGACGCGGAGCGCGAGCGCGCGCTCAAGCACCTCATCGCGGAGATGCACAGCGGCCGCGCCTTCCCCGGGCCCGCACGTGAAAAGGTTCGTCTTGCCCCCCCACGGGCACCTGTGCTTGACTTACCCCGCATACAGGCACTCCCCGCCCTCCCGCACGCGACGCCGCACGCGTCCCCGGGCCGCTCGCGCACCTCCCTCGCGCACGGGCACAAGCGCGCCTCGCGCATGCCCTCCATCTCCTCGACCCTCTCCGCGCTCCACGCAGAGCCTGTCCCCGCGCTGCCGTCGTGCACGACCCCCACGCCCGGGCTGCGCATCTCGACATCGCGCAGCCGCACGACGACGCTCGCCTTTACGCCGCCCGTGTCCCCCGCGGCGTGGACGCACACCTCGCCCCCGGGCACCCCTGCATTGAGCTTCTCGTCCCCGCCCGTGAGCCCCGCGACGACGCGCTTCTCACGTAGAACAGGGAGCATCGAGTCCGCACTGAACGCCGGCATGGCGACCCTCAGCGACGACGAATACGCCGAATACGGGCGCGCGCTCGCGGCCTCCTTCGACTACCCGCACTCCACCGGGGGCCAGCACCTCGGCGTGGGCGCCGCCGGCGCCTCGCAGTCGCGCTGGAGCCTCGGCTCGTCCGTGCTCCCCGCGAGCGAGCCCCCCGCGGAGCCGAGCACGCGCCGGCGGCTCAAGAGCCTCATCTCGCTCCTCTCCCCGCACCCCCTGCCCGCCGCCCTCGCCCCCGCCGACGACGCGGCCCCCACCCCCGCCCCCGCGCCGAAGCTCAAGTCGAAGAGCAGCCTGGCGAGCCTGGGGTACCACCGCCGCAGCGCGCTCCCGCCCGCGCGCGACGCCCCGCCGACGCCGACGCTGCCGACGACGACGCTGGCAGCGGCGTTTCCCAGCGTGATGCCGCTCCCGCCCATCGCGCAGAGCCCCGCCTCGCCCACCTTCCCCTCGCCCCCACCGCCACCCAAGCTGCGCGCGAGCACCAGCACGCCGATGCTCGCGCTCCCCGCCGCGCCGACCCCGCCGCCGTCCCCCCCGCGGAAGCACTCCCTCCTCGCCGCGCTCCGCCTCAAGCGCGCCAAGAAGTCGAAGAAGCGCACGCTCGTGCTCTCCGCCCCTTCCGAAGCGCACCCGGCCTTGCTGGCGTGGTGCCGCGACTTCGGCGAGGTCTCCGCGTTCCGCGCGGACGGGGACGGGGGGGACGTGCACGTCGAGTTCGCGAGCGCGCGCGTCGCGGAGACGGTGTGCCGCGTGCGGGGCGAGGTGTGTGTGGGCGGGTGGAGCGTGCGCATGGGCTGGTTCTGAGCGCCCCTCCCCCTTCTCTGGTTTTGATTGACTGACTTTGTTTTGACCCGGGTCTTGGATTGTTCTTGCTGTATCCACCACACACGCTCCTTACGCCCGTCTGCCCTATCTTGCTGCTGTATCCGAACACTCGCACGCTCCTTCCGCTCTCTTGCTCTTCCCGCATATCGTCTTGCATCATCATTGCCCCTCCCGCGCATACACATACTCATAACATACGCACGCACACTATCCCTATCCCTAACCGCACATACGCATCGCCAAAAGCCCGCGCGGCACGCACAAACAAACGCACTGTTGTAATTATCCTTATGTACTTTTTATCGGCCCGTATTATAGAGGATGGGTGTATGTAGAACCTGTTCAATCGAATTGTTTAGATGTTGTCTTTCTCTGCGCGATATCTGAGCTGATCTGCATGTACTTGAGATATCCGCAAATCAGACTGGTCTCGCTGTGTTCCGCTGGCGTATATTGGCGCGGCCGATCCTCAGTTGATGAGGCGCGAATCTTATCATGCTAGCAACCAACGTTAAGCATTATATTCACCATGATCCATTTGAGCAGATCAACTGTATGCAGCTTGGTAGATGGCCTGTGATTAACCGTCGGTAGGGTATCGCCTGAACAGCAATATCGCGATGTGAGTGCCCGTCTTTCTCGAAGACGCACTCTAAATTGATATAGGCATCCCCTTCCAGCGCCCCTTTTGTCTGCCTCATTCAGCCTGCCCGGCTGCCTCTGCTCGTTCTGGAAGTTGTCCCTCACACGCGGCACGCACCCCACTGGCATATTCTCCATTTTCCGCACGCCTCGCCCCCACCCGCATCCAGGGATTTGCGCGTCCGGATCCCGTTTTGGGCGTGCGGCGAACTAGCACGCGCGGGGTCTGATGCTTAATGAGCCCCTGAGCGGAGGTGCGCCAACACGAAAACGCCCGAACTGAGGCGAGGAGCGTGGCGCTGCGCCTCCATGTTCGCCGTCGACGTCGCTGTTTTCATCGTTTTCTGACGATTTTTCTGACGATTACTACTACTCATTCGCAGCTGCGGACCGGGGGACGCCGATGCGATCTGCTGTATGGCTCCGAGCTCGCCTGGATGATCTGCCAGTACTAGTGGCAGGCACTAGCGGCTGCCACATAAAAAGAAGTGCGCTAGTGGATCAACGAAAGGGCTGTCTGCGACGCGCTGGTCACGTTCGCGCGGTGCGGCATTCAAACGCATGGCTCATCGTTTAGCATAAATATGCACGCAAATTGCTGAAGCAACCCGAGTCGGGGAAAAATTGTGCGTGCATGCTGCTGTGATGTCTACTTTTTTTCTTCAACGGTCTCATCTGCTCTCTCATGCGGAACGCGCTCGACCTGGTTAGCTGCGGGCTGCGTGGGCATCCGACGTCGAATCTCGCCAAGTCTTGCCGGGGTGGTGGCTGGGCTCGCAGACTACTTGATACCCCGAGGAAGCGAGCAGAGCTCGAGGCCTGTGCCTGCTCGCAGTCGACGTCGGTTGCCTCTAACTCCTCTTCGGCTCTCGCTCTTCTAGACGAGCGCTGGGATTTCACCCTGTCAACAGCGGCGGTCCGGTGCCTCCGTTTGTTGTATTTATTAAATCGCGCCTGGGTGGTCTTTGGTCGGCGGAGCGTGCTTCTCTGGATCTGGTCTGCAATGCGCTGGTAGCCGATAGCGAATACACTGCGATCTGGGAAGTGTATGGGCGAAAATGAATTTAATGAGGCGTCTGCCAAAGAGTCGCTTCTCCTCGCATACGCACCCTTCAGAAATCTTGCACTTTAATCAATAAAGCCTATCGGTGCATAGATTCCCGACACAGGTCAGGGAATTCTCGCTTTCTCATGCGCCACGGAACGTTGCTCTTCTTGGTCGCGGCGAATCGCGACAGTTCGAATTGATGAATTCGACGTGTTCAGCGAGAAGTGCTGTCTCCGAGCTATCCCATAACTGCTTCATCATAATATTCCTAGATTGCAAGTACAAGGGGAGCATCGTGTTCAATGTGAGTAGCGCTGCATTCGCGCAAACCTTGTACATGAATACCTAATGGGCATATCAAGCAGCTTACACGTACTGGTCGATAGGCAACGCGTGATTTTACTGCTGATAATTCTGTAACGCGTCGCAGAGACACGTACTCAACAGATAGGGTCTATCGATAGTCTATCAGAGCTTATCAGTCAACGCCCTAGGCACGTGAGGGTGTGGGAGCATACCAATAGCAGATGATATCAGTGCGTAATTGCTCGATTATGTATATGATGCGAAACGCTAAAATCCGCCCTGCGGCTTGCTGTAACGCGTTATAGCTTCTGCGTCATAGCCCATGCATTAGTGGCGTAACATCTAACGCCACACATTTTGCACTGAGGTGAGAAAGTATGCGCAGTTGCAGTATTGTGCAGCGCGCATGCCTGATGCCATGTGATCTCCAGTTGAAGCTCGCCCTTGCTCGCCCCGGAAGACTCAAAATGGGCACATTGGACGATGCAACTGCTAAGGCACTCGGCAGGCAACGCAGCCGTCAGTGGGCGCCGTGCTTTGACGTGCTGTAGCAATGCTGTAGGGCGATACATTGCGCCTACCAAGGGGCCGGGATCCGGATGTTCGAATTGCGATCTTCGTGAGTCTTTGGCAGGTGCGGGGTACGAGGAGGCCGCATTAAGGTGCCGAATACCCGCTGGTTGCTTGAACAAAATTTCAGTCGAGCAAGCTTGCAGGAACTCCGAGTCGGCGAGGCGTCGCGGCGCGATACTGCGCACTGTGACTCTGGTTCCAGTGAAGGTTAGATGTCGCACTGGATTTCAAATTCTGATATTTGAGCTCTCGAGGTCGTGGTTGGCCCACCAGTAGGGACCGTATATCTAATAGGAATGGCAGATTGTTCCTGTGTAATGCGACGTGACACCTGTGCACGTCGATTCCTGGTGGTGTGCGATCTTGTACAATATTATCAATGTTACTATTCGCCGGTGATCATGAGCGAGTGTATGGATCCTAGAATTTCGACTGTTGTCGTGACTCTAGCTCGCCACATATTGCGCTGATTGGCCAGGAGAATAGTGGCATCGTCATTGAGTGCGCGCCGTGTGGCCAAATGGGGTGCCTGCGAGCCTCCGAGTCCGTGCCTTGAGATTGCGCAATCTCTATCAACCGATGGTCCATGCGCCTTTTATGCCACGGCTGAATACTGGACTTTCGGATCACCATCCAAGTCTGCTTGGTCGCAAATAGGTTATTCTCTAACGGAGATTTAGCGGAAAGACCTACATACTTTAGTTGGCATACTCTGGCCTCATGTCACAAACTGCTTCGCATGTGTGCCTTCGTGATTTCGAAAACATGTTTTAAACCTGTCAGTTGAGAAAATGTGAATTTCTCAGGTTCAAGGACCGCCGCAGTGTCAAACTCACGGCAATTGAAAGATTATTGAAATTCACCACCTCGTGTTTGCCCCAGTCGCCTATTCTTGCCCATCTCGTGCCTTGCATAGTTTGCGATATAGACGCACGACGCCGATCAAAATCATCATGAATCCGGCGGCTCAAGATTTCAAACTCTTAATCAGGGCCAGGGGCGGAGATTCTGAGGAAGATCCTAGAATAACTCGGTGACTTGCGCACACTGGCGTCACAGGTACGCTGCGGCAAGCAAGGTTAATCAATTTCTAAAGCTTGAACGAGATCCAAAGATGTTCAGAGATTTGACCGAGTATGTTAGGGGTTCCAAGTTGTTCCTTGGATCAGCATTGCAAGAAAGGCAGATCGCTCTCATCAGGGTCTATCTAGCGAATTTTAATGGATTGGATTCGCGAGAACGATATAGCGAGAACAATGGCAAATTATTGATCTCCGCCGTATTGAAGGGATCCAAGATGATAAGATGAGCCAGGCAAAGTATGCAAAGGAGCGGAAGTTTCGAGTTAATGTTGGGGAAAGGGCCAAGGGACTGCGCAGCGGAGGCTTTATTGACAGCCTTTGCAATGAGTGCGCCTTCTCACGGCTTGTCAACGCGCCATGTCATGGTTCTTTTCTCTCGCTGGACTCTTTGCGCGCTCAGACAGGGCTGGGCTGTGAAAACCTGAACGCTCCAAGTGGCGGGCTGTCCTCGCCGTCGTGGACATCGAATTTGAAGACTCACAATTGCATACAGCATACCCAACGCTCGATTCGTCATATGAAGTGGTATCGCTCAAAAGCCTCTTCACATACGCGAACTGGCTGCCAGGAACGACGCACGATGTACAAGGGCGTACGCCAATCCGCTACTGGGGAAGGGTTTGCCTGTCCCCCATGGCATTCATGCTTTCTAACATTAGCCAAGGACTGTCTCTGCGCAAGGATGGCTTTCGATCATCTCGTAGGTCATCCATCCCCTTGTGACATCTGCGAACCAGTCTCCGTGAAACCTTCTATGGGCTGCAATCACAATGCGCTCAACAAAGCACAACAGGATCTCTAATGGCTGCATGAGACTGATTACGCAGCAAGGCGGGTGGATCATGGGGCAGGGGGGTCCCCAATGCCAGATTTGTACCAAAGTGAACCGGGGCCTGAGGTCGCCATTATGAATGGTCTTCACACCAAGTCCGCATGTGACAATCCGTGTGTGCTGGTGCCAGGCATCATAGGAGAGGATCCCTCGCTGAGATGTCTCGCCACTGCTAGCCCGTTAGTGTCCATGACCGTGGTATCGGAATACCCAGAAACACAGCAGCGGCCCTATGGCCGACATCACCCCAAGCTGAGAACCATGGCGATGATGGGAAACTTGAGCAACATTTGCAGTTAGATGCAGTACATCACACACTTTTGTGGCAGGAATTGCTCGTCAGGACTATACCAAGCTCTTATAAAAGCTGGCGCAACGCTCCGGAATAAGACTTCATGGTTCTTCCCATCTCTGTCTGGATGTTTTCTACACGCCGCCTATCTGTTTTCTGTCTCCTCGTTGCCTTCGGGGTCGTTCGCGCTGCCAAAGGTCCTGTCGCGAGCCTCGACATCTCCAACACGGAAATTGCACCAGATGGCTTCCCTCGCTCGCATGTGACTATTCTCCGATCCCCTGATACTCCACTGAGCAGCGCACAATTTTCAGGGCTGTTCTTGCTGGAGGAACCTTTCCTGGGACGTTAATCACTGGCAACGTGGTGGGTTTGGCTTGGCTGCAACTGCGTAGTTTTAGTGCTGAATTGATTTGAAGGGGGACACTTTCCGAATCAATGTTCTGGACAAGCTCACTGACACATCGATGCTGCTGAGCACAAGCATTGTTTGTTCTATCTACTCTTGCGCTTGATCGTAGCGCATAGCTTATCATCGTGTTCTATAGCATTGGCACGGCCTGTTCCAAAACGGAACGAGCGAAATGGATGGCGGTCAGTGCTTATCGCGCAGTTTCATCAAGTGCTGAAATTTTGGACGATCCTTTACACAGTCGCTTTCGTAACTCAGTGTCCGATCGCTGCCAATAGCTCGTTCCTGTATAACTTCACACCAACCGGTCAATCCGGTACTTACTGGTATCATTCACATCTTTCCACGCAGTATTGCGATGGTTTGAGGGGCCCGCTAGTTATTTACGACCCTGAAGATCCTCACCGCCACTTGTACGATATCGACGACGGTAAATTTTTATTTGACCTATCCTGCAACGCATATTTATTTTCTTCGCACTTAGAAAGCACTGTGATCACTCTCGCTGACTGGTGAGTATTCTAGCCCTCTTCGTTGGATGATCACCTAAACTATTATTTTAGGTATCACACCCCAGCCCCGCAGATAATTGGCATCGCCCAGCCCGACGCTACCTTGATCAATGGCGCAGGAAGGTATCCTGGAGGGCCCGCAACGACTCTCAGCTCAGTCACAGTCGAATCAGGCAAACGCTACCGCTTCCGCCTTATCAACATGGCATGCGATCCCAACTACACTTTCTCCATCGACGGCCACAGCCTTACCGTTATTGAAGCCGATGGGATCGCCACACAGCCTCTTGTAGTGAACGAGATTCAAATCTTCTCTGGCCAGCGCTATTCGTTTGTCCTGGAGGCCAATCAACCGGTGGGAAACTATTGGATCAGGGCGAACCCTAACCGCGTTACGACCGGCTTTGACGGAGGAATCAACTCGGCCGTCCTTCGCTACGGTGGATCCGACTGCACTGCTGACCCTACCACCTCCCAACAAACAAGATCTAAACCACTCGTGGAAGCAAACTTGGTCCCCCTGGTGAACCCTGGCGCACCCGGCACCCCAGGAGTCGGCGCTGCAGACATTTCTGTCAACCTGCTCCTGACATACGACAGCGTGAATTTCTTCATCAATAACGTCCCGTTCCTTCCGCCCTCTATCCCTGTTCTACTGCAAATCCTGAGTGGCGCCCAGCTTGCAACCGACCTTTTGCCCGATGGAAGCGTCTATGTACTGCCACCGGGAAAGGTCATCGAGCTTTCTATTCCCGCGGGGGTGACCGGTGGACCAGTGAGTAGCGCTCAGGAAATAAATGGGAAGAAATCTAATTTACCTTCCTCTTTCTAGCACCCTTTCCATTTACACGGTGTACGCAGACTTCCCACTCTCCCCGATGAGAGGCTAATAGATATCAAATAAATAGCACGCTTTCGATGTCGTGCGAAGCGCTGGGCAGACTACCTACAACTACGCCAACCCTCCGCGCCGTGACGTTGTATCCATTGGAGACCCAGGCGACAATGTCACCATCCGCTGGCAGCTCGACAATGCCGGGCCTTGGCTTCTGCACTGGTGAGGTTTTTTATACCGGTATTGCCTCGAGACTTACTCTAGACATTTTAGCCATATCGATTGGCATCTTCATGCCGGGCTGGCAATTGTGTTCGCTGAGGACCCTGCTGGCGTTGCATCACACTCGCCAAACACCAGTAGTACGCCATTTGGAAAAGTCTTATTACGTCTGTCTGACCATTTCTTCAGCGGCCTGGAACGAACTTTGCCCGGCCTACGATGCATTGACCCCAGAGCAGATTGGAGGAATCCTCCCACAATCATTCAATTAAAACCATGTAAATATTTATTTGGGGTTTTGCAGCGGATGGACTGCTCAATGGACCTTGATTTACTTTCAAATCTGATTTGTGCTTGCCGGACGAAACACCATCGGTGCCCCGACATACATGCAAGATGGGATCGCGTCTGATGCCACATGGGACCGCTGCCATGCGTCTCGGTGCGCGCCGCCTGCGACGTGAGTCTGACATCGTGGCACCGCCCTCGGGATGGGGGCGGGATGGGATCGTCCACGAGATTGAAAACTTGAACACGAGCAGGATCCGCCCGCTGACGCTTCGCAATCCCGACGCCCGCTCAACCTCCATTCCGCATGACCCCCGTCATGCTACTAACCTGGCATCAGATTTCGGTCTATGCAACGCAGTGGCCGGTGCGGGTTCCGACATCGTCGATCACGGAGATTTCTTGATCGCCAGCGCAGCACACTTATGTCCGTATCCTGTGCCATTGCCAATACCATTGCCCCTGCGATATCAGCGCGCTAATAGTAAGCCGCAGCACGACGCGTCGATCACGTGATGGCGATGAAGATGAACTTGCCTTACTGTAAGTTATTTGCGAGCAGGTAGGTGATGGGTCGAGAGGACTCGAGACTTGGCGGCTGCCTAATTGGTCGTGAGCTACTATGATGTTCGGTAAGAGCATCGTCCACAGGCTACGTTTGTTAGGTATAGATAGAATTTAGAAGCAGAGGCGATATGTCACGTGTGAACATTCAGGAAGCAGGAAGCAGGAAATCGGGAAGCGAGGGTCGGAAGCAGCGAAGAGCAGCGAAGAGCAGCGAACGCATTTTGCATCGTGTGTAGAACGAGTGCCACTGATAGCAGTTTGATTGCAGCTCTGTGTATCGCATCGGAAGCCGTCGAAAACACGCTCATAGTGTAGTTCTCCGAGAGCAGCCTTTGTAGCACGTATCTAGCCTTGCGGGTCTGCTGAACAGTATTTGCACCCGCGGCTAATAATCATAGCTGACTATGGTTGATGTGCGTATGGCATCGGAGGTCGCACAACGAGGCTCCGTGACCTATCCCAGGCTCCCCTTCGCCCCACTTCTCTGCGCCTCTGCTGAAAAAGCTGGAACCAAATCTTGTGGATGATCTGCATTCAGCACCCCGGACGCTGGCCTGAGGCAAGTGCCCAATCGGGCGCAGAAGGCGCGCCGGTTTGGGTAAAGGCATTGCGCGCGGAGGCTGTATATTAACCTTTGCGCTGAGCATTTTCGGTGCGCTCTTCTCACAGCTTACCTGCCATGCATATGCTGTTCTATGATTCTTTTCGCGCTGAATTACGTGCACGCCTGGCCATGGCTGGACTGCTAAATCCCCAAAGGTGATAGCCACGCATATGAGGCCCTGAACTGTATACGGCATCCCAACAGCAGAGGCCACGGTTTTGACCGTCAAAAGCCTCTTCATTTGCGAGCTCGCTGTCGGGCACGATGCACGACGGATTCGGAGTGCGCCAGGTTGGTGGGCCGCGTCCGATTATCTCGCGTGCTACCTCTGTCTTCTCACAGGAATAAACCCTACGAAGGGATAGCGTTCGGCCATCTTGCTTTGGCTATACGCCCTCGTGACAGCGACATTCTGGTCGCCGTGGACCCGGCAACTAGGTGCTAAAATCTGCAATACGTAGCAGAGGGAAATTGGCTCTCGGATCGCTCCCTGAGACAGTCAAGTTCAAGTGGATGGGGCTGGGGTGGGCGCATTCTCGGCGTGCAGCGCTAGATGTGTATGAGTTTGCGCCGATCGCCTTCACAGGCGCACACAGGGACCTACCAGAGAGGCACCGCTTTACCGCTGTTCGATCGCGCGGATGCCACAGCCTGTGAACGACAAGCACGACTGCGTGCCGGATATCCTATCAGCCTCTTCCACACCGAGCTGTAAGGTCGCGTTCGTGACTTGCCTTCGGAGCCTGCATATCACATAGCTCACGTGCGTTGGGTTGTTTGTGCTTCATGCGAGATGCCCATTAACATGCGTGACATCTGCTCGCCCAGAAGCACATCACGGGGCACATGAACCGGGCTGCGTTGGGGCCTGACTGTTGTGCATCGTACACCTTCGTGGCAACAATTACTTTTTACATGAACAAGACTTCACCTCAATGGTTCGGCTCGACTCCAAGGCTCATAGCCAACTATTCAGTGCGGGATTATGATCAAGACTTGTCTCATACAGCACCACGCGTTGGATTGGTTCAGGTTTTGTATTCTTCATCTGCTGGAGCAACCCACTCCATCCGCTGATAGCTGTGCTCTCCACGTCAAACTCTGGCTTCAGATGACCTAGGAAGCCACCTCTCTGAGACCGACGTCGCCCTGCACTTCGACCCTCGGCAGCAGCGCTACAGGCCAGCAGTGCACTGGAAACGGCCCAAATGCAGGTGATTGCAAATCAAATTCGTTCACTCTATCAGTGCCTGATCATGCTTGCTCGTTGTGTTCTGCTTTTTTGAAGACAGTTCGATGTCACGCACACGCTGCGGAGTTGCAGTGTGGACGCTCCCGCTCGCTTTGTGCTCTATACTGCCATACAAGTCCCGCCATGAACGGCCAGTGTACCCCTCTTTCCATCCATGCTCACAAAGCGGTGGGTGCAAATTCTGAGCCTCATACTAATAAATGTGGTACCCCCCCTCAATACAGGTTACCGGTCATAGGTAATCTAATCGCTCACCACTGGCCCAAATGTTTCTGCCCGCTACTGCTTCACGGCGACTCCGCGGCTCGTTAGCGATGAGTTGTAATCTGGACTCCGCTCGCTGTATGCCGCCCGCCGTCACAACCTCCGTAATAAGCGGTTATTTGGGTACATATCAGTGTGGCATCTCTATCGTCGCCTGCCTGCCCGCAACCTCCCGCAAATCGCAGCAGTTTCGGATCCTAAAGCAGAGCCAGGCACATATCACTGTCGGGATCGGGCCCAGCGGGGTCGCACACGCGAGTGATTGTCCGTACCTTTCGCTGTCAACCCCCAGGGCGCTGGCTGTCGTGCGTCTTGGGAGACACCAGTCTGTCATCTTCTGTCATGCTGGATCCTTATTCCTGCCGGTACCTCAACTATGGAAGCCTCTGGATCGCGAATGGTTCGCGAAGCCGAACCGTGACGCAAGGCTCGCGGGCGACGAAAATTCATAATCATGGTCCAACGGAATAAAATGCTGGTGGCATAACAAACGCGTTCTCGTTCTCCGCGGATCTTGGGCGGAATGTCCCTTACTAAATGTGTGGGCGTTTGCTGCTCGGGCCGGATGACGCAGCTAGATTCAACGTATTGGTAATGGGTGTCCACTGTCAATGCCATGCGCATCGCTCTATGACATTCGTATGGCATAGCACAACCGTCAAACAAAGCGACATTCGGCTATCTCCAGCACCACGCCTCCTTCGCGGTCAGAGAACCACTGCAGTATGACAGATCATGTACTTACTCGTCCGGGGTCATTGAATTCAACATTCGCAACATATGCCAATGCTCATTGCTGTTACTTACCCCCAGAAACATCACTGCCAACGTATATCGTGCCTTCAACCCTCGCTGTCTGTCGCGATAATGGCACTGTGAATGACATTACCTCCATGGCCTTGAGCGCAAGTTGATTGGATTTCCGGGTAATCCCAGAATGCCGAAGAACAGACGGGGTTCCACTTGGCACGCCAGTGTCTCGCACAGGGTGACGAGGATGGGGATAGAGCGCGCACTCATCATGATGAATATCACGCCAGTAACCGGCGCCGCGCAACTGGCATGAACTCTGCTGATTGCAGGCTTTGGAAATGGAAAATAGCTTTAAAAGCGCTTTTAAAACCCAAGAGGACGACTGAGATATGCATAAGAGAGGTTTGGATTCCACAGTGAATCGAGCGAAGTTCGCTTAGGGTGCGACATGTCCGCGCAAGGCTGGCAAGTGTGTTGCAGAATGTCACGTATCCAAGAGTTACGAGACTTTGTCTGATGATGTATTTGAAAATACACAAAATGCGATGCATTATGACCAAAAGAAAGATGAGCTGCCAGCGCTGAATCAATTGCGTTCAAGCATGAACATGTACACGTGACTTCGACAATCTGACTGCTCTCTTGATTTTGAACCACTGCAAGCGCAACATATGGTTCTATTAGAAAGCATTCTTACTGCCTATGAGCATACACTTGCTTATTTCATTTTTCTCATTCCCGAAGCATATTTGGGCAATATCTGCCGAACCCACTTTGAGGAGTCCCATCCGCGAGTTTGTGTTTCCATTGCCCACGATTGATCAAGTCAACAAGCGAAAGGATAGATTTGGGACATAGTCTATGCGATGATAACCATATCACCGACTTCTCGTGCCCAGCGTGTTCGCGCCTAGCAGACAGCGAGTGCGCGTAATGCACATTCCTATCTTCATTCAATTCCAAATCTACATGCTCTCCGCCCGCGCCAAATGCACACATCGCACACATCGAACTCGCCTAGCTCCCTTCCCACCGCCTTGCATGGATGCAGATCCCGAACGACTCGAGCATCCTACGCATTCGCTGCCCTTTGCACATGTACATCTACCACTGGCCCAACGCGCACGGGCTGCTGGTGCAGGACGACTCGGGCCTCTGGACGCTGACGCGTTCTTCGCTGGGATCCGTAGGTCCTTGCGTCTGATGGCGCCAAGTGGGTGGGCGTTGAGAAGTTCCTGGTGCGGTATGATGAAAGGAAGGTATTCGGTTTGAGCAAGCGGGCGAGGAGTGAAACCGCGTGAATCGAGCAAGGAATATTGGGTAGCTGGCGAGGAGTGGAAGAAGAACGCGCGCCAGCGACGAAGAGGCTGGGATCCGGCGCCTGTGGAAAGACGATGCCGCTGTCCGAATAGACGAAGAGCCATAATATTGGAGGTTCAATAGAGCAATCATACGTCTATTTTGCTTGGTCCGTGATCACGTCCCCGCGCTGCACCCGTGTGCGAGCATCAGGAAGACCAGCGTCATTCCGGAGGTCGGTATCAAGCTGAGCAGCCCGCCATTGCTCGTCGCCTCTGCCGTGCGCGTGGACTTGGCAGTGCCAGATGTTGCTCCGCGCGCCGGGTTTCCTCCTGGGATCTGTGTGCGAACTGGAACTGGATGATTTGGGAGAGGAGAAGTCGAAGCAAGCCTTGCCGGTGGCGCACTGGGCGAGGGTGGTTGGGGGGGTGCTTCTTAGATCGATTAGGTGCGGAATACGCTGTCTCCTGTGGAACGCATAAGCTAAGTGGAACCTATCAGGAAGAATGACAGACAGTGTACGCACCGTAGCCCGAAGATGCTCGAGATGCATATGTTTATGTTTATTCAACAGACTGCCTCATACGCCTACGCCCAGCAAGGCACCTTTCCAGTATGTACTCTCAGTGAGCTTCGCGCCCGAGTTGGTCATCAGAAAAGTGCGGGATGAAATAGGTAAGGACATACCTTCCCGGCCAACTTAGAGTGGGCCCCATGCCTTGCTCACTTTCTAAAAACTCCCCCGCACCGTCCGCCTCTTCGAGACCCATAGGGGCGAAGGGCATGTGTGGAGTAAGTGAACGCAAGATACTGGTAGGCGCAGGCCGCGAAGCTGTCCAGCTCGTGAGATGAAGTCGGCTGACGCTGATCAAATGCTGCGACTTGTGGAGGAGAATGGGCTAGAACAGGCAGGTGCATGAGACCTCATGGAGTGCAGCGCTGGGCGATTCCAAAAGTTAGTGGAAGCCGCGAAGGTTGTGGTGATCGAGGACAAGTACCAGCGAAAGCAATCCATTAATCCAGGTAGGCCCTTAACAACTTCGCTGAAGCTCGGTACTCCCGTCCTCTTGGGGCGAGTCGGATTGGGGGGAGCGACGACGGAGGCGGCCTCAACCTCTGTTTGTCTTTGCTGTGATTGCGATTTGCGGATGGGCGGAGAAGAACTGCATATCTGGCGGTCGTCATCGCCGTATGAGAGGACTCCACGGGCAGATGGGTGGGAGGGAAGGAGTCCTCGCTGTGTGTGGACGCCGACTGGGGGTGACGAGTTGAGGGCTGAACCGGGGAGCGCTTGTTATCGGAGTACTTGTGTTTAGGCCTGTGCAGGGAAAGAAGACAGCCTTAATGGCAAAGGGTTGAAATCTGGCAAGGGCCAGTGCTCGAGCAGCGACTGATTGGGAATGGATGTGCGTGGAGCCGGTGCATAGGTGGACGCGCTGCATGTGGGAGGGATGGAGGGGACAAACGACGGTTCATCTATCTTGGTGGTTTGCGTGGGCGGTGCAATACGTGCAGCGGACACGGGGATGAGTGATGGCGGAGGTCGGGGTAGCCCTGGTAGGCTCTGAGGTACGGCCTGGGACGGCCTGCTATGCATCCACGTACGTATGCATGTGCGTCATGGCATTCTGATGTCTGTTGCTCATTGCTGAGCCACTGGCTCAACCTCGCCCGACTGCTCGTCGGTCGACCAGTCTGAGTTCATTCCTTCTGCACACGTCGGATTAAATTTGCTCTACGCCAGCGTTTTTGTAAGAGGGAAAGAGGAGCACAGCGCGACTGTCGTAAATCTAGCGAGATAGTTGAGACTGGTCGAGACCTGGTCGAGACAAGCAGAAACGAAAAGGCTCAATTAGCTTGAACGTGCGCAGTGAAGTTGCGACGGCCGCTTTCCACTTGACCTCTTACTCACCGTGCAGGGCTTCCTCTCGATCACTGTTCACGGCTCGTTCTCGATCAGGTCTCGACACTGGCAATCAAAATCGTCTCAATTTAACCACAACATCACTACTCAGACTTCTGCTACACGTCATGTCGCGCCTTCGATCTCTGCTTCGATCCAGCACCCCTTCTCCTTCTCCTTCTGAAACTAGGTCTTCCACTCCGGCGCTCGACGAGCCTAGGCGTATCGATGCGCCGTTCGTGCAGGTATCCACCCCGCAGGCCTCTCAATCTTCTTCATGGGAGGACCAACGACTTGCCGAACGAATGAGGGGCCGTTGCGATCGGTTTCGCATACTTATCATTGGCCGTGCCAACGCCGGCAAGACCACCATTCTTCAGAAGGTGTGCGGCACCACAGAGGCGCCCACTATTCGCAACGCCAAAGGCAGAAGGGTAGGCTCTGTTCCACCCTGCCGACATGGTTATCCTTCCTGATGATCCTTTTGCAAGACATGGAAACCAAAACTTTTGATGCCTTCCCGTGAGGTATGAGATGTCTTCAGTTCGGTGAATCCGCAACAACTGACACCCGACGCTGCTATCGCTAAGCGCGGGCTGCATAACATCAGGGATGAGATGACTTTCAAAAGCAGCCCCGGATATGTTTTCCACGATTCTCGGGGCTTCGAAGCCGGCGGTCGAGGAGAATTAGATGACGTCCAAGCTTTCATATCTGCTCGATCGCAAGAGCCCGAGCCGAAGGATCAGCTACATGCTATTTGGTGAATCAATTAGCTACTGTTTTGCATTCATGGCTCATAAGAACTAGGTACTGCATTCCCATGGGTGACGATAGGCCATTTACCAGGGCCGAGATCTCATTCTTCTCTGAATGTGGTGTAGGCAGTGGTGAGTGGTTGGCTTAACAGCCCTTCTGTGCTCATGTTCGGTAGTGCCGGTGATTGCAATCATCACTAAATTTGATGCCATGGACGATAAAGCATTCGCGGAGCTGCTTGATAGGGGCTTATCTGAGGATGAAGCTCGAGATGAAGCACCGGGACATGCCACAAAGATCTTTGAAGAAGAAATCAAGGGTATTCTCTACAAAAATAAGTATCCACCCAAAGGCCATGTCCTGCTTCGAGGTAAGCTAGCCGGAAATCACTGCATGATGAGAACACTCATTTTGGCAGCAGATATGAATCATGACAATGCCACTTGTGATGAACTAGTCTCTTGCACAGCAGGTGCAATTGATAATGTAGCCTTAAAGCTTTTGTTTGTTGTCATCCAGCAGCGCAATCTTGTACTTTGCATACAAAGTGCTATTGATGAGCTAGTTGATCAATCTTACTATCTGATGACCCATACTGATTTATCTCTTGAACTAGATTGAAGCAAAATTATGAAACTCCTCAAGAGATGCAGAAATCCATGTTGAAGTGGTTTCCTCATTCTGTAAGACTTGTTTTGCATATATTTTGTGGAGGCTGACCAGATGGTCTGCTTGTGTCAGGGTGTAAGTGGACTTGCTTTCACGCTCTGCAACCTGAGGCTGACCAGATGATCTGTTTGTGTCAGGACGTAAGTGGCCTCGCTTTCATGCTCTGTGACCTGAGCCTGACCGAATGGCCTGCTTGTGTTAGACTGTAAGTGGCCTTGTTTTCATGCTCTGTGACCTGAGCCTGACTGAATGGTCTGCTTGTGTCAGCGTGTAAGTGGCCTCGCTTTCACACTATGCAACCTGAGCCTGACCAGATGATCTGTTTGTGTCAGTATGTAAGTGGACTTGCTTTCACGCTCTGCAACCTGAGCCTGACCAGATGATCTGTTTGTGTCAGTATTGTTAGGACTTGAACTTCGTTGACTTGAAATGGTCGGATCCAACTAAGCGAACTTGTTATCGCTTGAAGGGACACTTGCGTTCTGTTGCAAGGGCGAGGGGAAGTGAAGACGTTACGCGCAAGTGTCTGGAGAACACAAGTTGATTATCAAGTAAATCGAGAGTATACAAAAGGGCTTACCTGGAGAACACAAGAGGATAGATCTTGGTTCTCCGAGGTAGCTGAACTCTACTACTTATACTATTCTAACTGTGCACAGACCATGTTTGTACGTATTTACTAAATACCTAAACTAGGGTGAACAATATCACATGCTGACTATGTATGACGAAGCGGGGCCCGATGAGTCAGATTGAACTATGTAATAATCCGTTGCTTAGATATCGATCCGACTAAGGCGGGTCTGTCTTGTAATACTAGTGACTAATCCTAGACATGTGATGACCAGTCACGTGGCTTGGTGTCAATAGTGTCACGTGACGCGAATGAAGAAATAATAAGTAAAAATGAAAATAAAATATAGTTCGTAGGTAATAGTTCATAGGGGTTTCGGAATATATATAGGCAACTCATGACAAGTATGTAAGTGGACTTGCTTTCACGCTCTGCAACCTGAGGCTGACCAGATGATCTGTTTGTGTCAGGACGTAAGTGGCCTCGCTTTAACACTATGCAACCTGAGCCTGACCAGATGATCTGTTTGTGTCAGGGCGTAAGTGGCCTCGCTTTCACGCTCTGCAACCTGAGGCTGACCAGATGATCTGCTGGTGTCAGGACGTAAGTGGCCTCGCTTTCACGCTCTGCAACCTGAGGCTGACCAGATGATCTGTTTGTGTCAGGACGTAAGTGGCCTCACTTTCATGCTCTATGACCTGAGCCTGACCAGATGGTCTGCTTGTGTCAGTCTGTAAGTGGCCTTGCTTTCACGCTCTGCAACCTGAGGCTGACCAGATGGTCTGCTTGTGTCAGTCTGTAAGTGGCCTTGCTTTCATGCTCTATGACCTGAGCCTGACCAGATGGTCTGCTTGTGCCAGGTTGTAAGTGGCCTGGCTTTCACGCTCTGTGGCCTGAGCCTGACCAGATGGTCTGCTTGTGTCAGTCTGTAAGTGGCCTGGCTTTCACGCTTTGTGACCTGAGCCTGACCAGATGGTCTGCTTGTGTCAGGTTGTAAGTGGCCTCGCTTTCACACTCTGTGACCTGAGCCTGACCAGATGGTCTGCTTGTGTCAGGTTGTAAGTGGCCTGGCTTTTATGCTCTGTGGCCTGAGCCTGACCAGATGGTCTGCTTGTGTCAGGATGTAAGTGGCCTAGCTTTCATGTTCTGTGGCCTGAGCCTGACCAAATGGCCTGCTTGTGTCAGGTTGTAAGTGGCCTGGCTATCGCGCTCTGTGACCTGAGCCTGACCAGATGGTCTGCTTGTGTCAGGTTGTAAGTGGCCTGGCTTTCACGCTCTGTGACCTGAGCCTGACCAGATGGTCTGCTTGTGTCAGGTTGTAAGTGGCCTGGCTTTCACCCGTCTGTGGCTTGAACCTGACCTGACTATCTGCCTATGCCAGTGGGTGAGTGTTGGATCTGTATTCATAATGAACATTGTTATATTTCTTTTGTTCTCAGATGGTAATTTATTCCCTAACTTTCAAGTCTTCTCCATCTGATAATTACCATTATAACAGAAGGTAAGTCATACATAAGAGCCACCAACTCTTCAAGCTGACTCAAGCACATACAAAATCACTATAACATCCGTGAGGTTATGCATGGGTTCTCCATGCTTAGTTAAAATCTCATTCTATGATAGCATCCTTGTTTCATTGTCAAGGATGAACACATTGAACAACCTGAGATTCAAGCTAGGTTGGAACATCTGGTAAGTGCTCAAATCTTTCTCATAAATCACACTCTAGGATATTCATTGTGGTTCCAGCTTGTCATGCAGCAGGTTTGCACAGCTCCACATTCATTCACCCTCAATTCAAATTCTGAGCAGTCTTTGCAATTGTCCTGGACCTATCATTCTTCATTTGGGACAAATCACTCTCCCCCAAATGCCTTGAAGAAGCTCTTCCCATCTATGAGAAGGCAGTATCCAATCATGAGTCAGTGATGGCAGCGGTGCAGGAAGCTTGTGCAAGGAAAGCAGCAGACACCTTCACTGGCAAGGGGGCATTTATTGCAAAGATGAAGGAGATTGTTCTTGCACATCGGCTCTGTAAGTTAACTCAGGTTGCTGCAAATGCACTACTGACATTTTGCCCCAGCGGAGAGCTACAGGGCCGAGACGGACCAGGAGTGAGACAGGAGCGCTGAGAGGAAGAAGCCCAGTAAAGAAGATTTATGTTGTTTCCGCTATTTGTAAACAATGATTGTGGCCTAAGGATACGAGCTTAACAATCCATTCAAGGTTTTATGTGCTATGAGTCAGCTGTGCGTGACTTGACAATGACTCGAAGTCATCTTGTGCCCGTGTAGCCGATGGGTATTGGTGGGCCGTACTTCACAATACCCGCGAAACCATTTGCGTACCACACCGAACACACGCCGGGCAGCTCCGTAAGGCATCATTATTGTCAATCTCGCCCCATCTGTCCCTTGGTTCGTCAAGGCCTACAAACTGTGCCACCCATGCACACATCACATCCCCAAACCCAACGATGACCGAGTCGCTCGAGCTGATAGGCGTCCGCAAGCGGGTCTATCTTGTACAGCGTCTCTGGAGCTCGACAGAAGCCCTAGCAGGAGCTATTCGTTCCGTGGGCTCGACATAGTCTGAGAGGCAGAACCTTTGGATCGGAGAGGGAGAGGTAGCAGAGGGCAGCCGTCGACCAGTGAGTGGGTTGGTTGGCGGTCAAGCATAGGTGCAGAAGACACAAAACGGGGCCGAGAGATCTGCCGCGCAAAAATGAGGCGAGTCTGGAACATGGGGCCGAAAGAGACGTACCGCCGGTCAAGCATGTTTGTGGAAAGAGAAAAAGGGCAACGTGCGTCGTGCAGAGATACATAGGGCCGGTGGGCCGTCATATGGTACAGCGTTGCCGTCGAGCGAATGGTAGCTGCGACAAGGATTCGCAATTGATTTTGTTTGCGGGCGGTCACGTACTTCAGGGTGACGGGCGGGAGTTGGCTGCACAGGAATGTCCCGCCGCAAGTGCCGACTGGACGTTTACGCTGGACGTTTACGCTGTGTACCAAGTATGCGCAGGCATGATGATAGCCCTTGGCTCCGCACCGTCCGACACCCATCCCCCATCCCCTCTCTAAGCAAGTCGGCTCCGCATATTGTACGACTGAGTTTGGGCATAGCGACGCCGAGAAGTGACTAGGAGCCGCAATGGAGGGGCGACAGAATAGTCTCTGCTCAGTTGGGTGGGTTTGGGTGGACGCGCGATCTTGGTGGTCGAATACGCAGGTATGACTCGAGAGTGTGGAGCTGATGACTGTATCAAGCAAGTGTAGGCGTGGGATATCGTTGGTGCACAGGCGAGACAATTCCCAGAGACTCCCCGGTCTATTGACTGTCCGCCCCCAATCTGACTATCTCCCCTTGACATTCTGTCGTTCCCTTCGGGTGTTTGAGTCAGGGTGAAATTGGTCGTGCTACTCGACACTGCACGAAAGAATGAGAGGTGGGTTCCTGTTACAAGGGCAGTTGTGAAAAGCTTTACCATTTGTATGTTACGCGAGTCATTGAGCGAACGACGCCAGAGGCGGGGCCGGGAGCCAGACTCGGGGTGCGAGTCCAGGCAACGGTGCCTTGCGACATTAATGGCGCCACGAATTTGAGTGTACGGCGCGAGGATATGGTTGACCCGTGAGCAACTAAGCCTGCCCAGATGGGAGGTGCCAGTGGCCGTGGTTGTCTTGAAAAGAGTGATGGCGGGATGCGCAAGCTCAATGGTCCAGATGGAAAGACATCGCTGAATGTGGTGTGGAGGTCACGGACGCAGCGTCGATTATGGAGCCAGAGAGGGGCAAAAGACGCCCCGACTGTGAGCGTGCCATCGGCGCGGTGATGAAGTAGCTAATTATAGCGTTGGTAGAGGAAATATCGTGCAGTGTACGGACTAGTACTGATGAGCGGACTGAGGCGAATTGCAATTGCAAGTCAACCGATCCCGAGCCAAGTGCCGCATGCATATGAAGAGTCTTTCAAAGCACATTTGAACAGTCGGTAATCTACTGGGACATTGGCCAGAATTCTACAACCACTCCGAGCGATATAGCCGCTGTACCGAGTCTGAGGAACCAGTAGCGAAAACTTGATCGCTTTGTCTTGTTTGTGAACTTGTTATCGAAATGAAAAGACCTCGTAGCCACGATGTCTTTCGGATCGCCTCCCCGCTGTGTCGCGGTATGAGCAATATCAAACTGAACACAGGTAAATCACAGTACCTCTTTGATTATTTGAAATGCCCTTTCCAATGCCTTCTCCCCAACCTCGCCCGGCACTCCAGGTCGGATAACAGGATGGATGCGTCCATCGATTGGCTGCCACCAACCAATTCCCGCAAACGGATCCTGCCAGACGTGCGTATCAGTTTATTGCGTGTTTCGGAAGGCTCGTATCCACTCACGTCGCCGTTCGGGAAGAGGCCTTTGGATATTGGCGCGAACACCCGCATTATCTCGTACATTTTGAGATCTTCGCGAGAGGGCGGGACATTTGGCACATACAAGGGGCGGACTGTTTGCTTGGGCATCGGCGGCGTAACGACTACCTTGGGCTTGGGTCGCGGGGGCGGGGCTTTGGTAAAGAAGTTCGGGTGGAACTTAGTCTGCATGGGCTTGGCTTGAGGTCGGGCCTTCGTCTTTGGAATGGCGGTAGAACCTGAGGCCACCGGCTGCCCGTCAGGTTTGGGTCGTGGTTGACGCGATTGAATATAGTCTCTAAGTTTCTTCTCTGAACGAAGCTTCTCAAGCAGCTCATGCTGCTTTCGGGCGATACTGCACGTTGAACGTTAGTCGAAGTGCCAAACGAGCTGAGCTGCAGACAACACATACTCTATTTCCATAGCTCGAGACTTCGAGAAGTTTTGAGCAACCGACTCGGCATCATGAGCGTCTCTATTCAAGATTGAATCAGCGGAAGTTCAATGCCGCCAGCCAGTGGACGTCCACGAACCGCAGCTCCGGGTGGCACAGGGCTTCACGCGCCTCGGTGATCTCGCTGAAAAGCCTGACAGCATCTGGCTCATTTGAGTGGTCGGGGTGATATAACTTGCTTAGCTAGACATCTAATGATCAGTAGCTGTCTGACAATCCAAATGCATATCCTCACTTCATAATATGCCGACTGCGAACCCACTGATCAACCTCAAGAAACCAGGGCAGAAATATATCGCGTAGACGACTCACATTAATTTCCTGTAAAGTAGCTGTACGCGGTACCCGCAGTATTTGGTGGTAATCCTTGCGTCTCCCTGATGCCCAAAGACCGGAAGATGAAGAAAATAGTCGTCGGGATCGTTGCATGTGTCGAATTGCAGACATTGAGCGTGTAGTCTCTCGCCAGAGATAGCGGGAAGCTTCCTTCCAGATCACAGTAGAGCGCTGGGGGACGGTCCAAAGGCAAGCAAGAGCCAAGCATGCCTATCACAGTTCGTGGTTTGTGCGTGGTTTTGCACATAGTAACACAATATCCCTTGTTTGCTGATCAGCATTTCGGCGTCAATTGATCAATGCTCTTCTCCTTTGTCTTTGTCCGCCAATCCTAGCCATTGCTTTTGTTGCCACATTCTTTTCGAGCTGTCTTAAAATTTCTTGAGGGACTAGATGAAGATATAATCTAGTTTGACGGTGGCCGCCAATGGACAGCATTACTTGTGGTCCTTCCGCCAGCGATATCATGTCTATGGCGCGTTCAAGGATCTGGTACGACGACGGGACAGTGGAGATACAAGCTGAAGGAGTCCAGCTCGGATTCCAACGGAATTTTCTGCCTCTGAGCTCATCCGTGTTTCGAGATATGTTCGCCCTTTCGCGGCTGGTCAATCCAGCAGCGGAGTCGGTGCAAGGCTGCTTAGTCCACTCGCAGGATTCTAAAATAGGTCTCGAATGTGTGTCCGAAGCTCTCTTCTAGCCTCGGTAAGCGTTAACATCATTTTTGTAGATGAATTTACTCAAATCCATACAGGCAGTACCCGGCAAGCCTCTGCCAATTGCGACCATGGCCGCATTTCTTCTTCTAGGGCGAAGTATGACATCCAAGTTCGCCATAACGAAGCATTGACAAGACTCTATTATGGTTTCCTTGCAACATTTGCGACCTTTAGTGCCATAGAGGACTGGTCCATGTTAGCCGACGAGAAGACCATTTTCCATCAATAATGATGCTCGCTCATGAACACGAGCTTTGTTCACTGAGACCATTAAGCCTTTATCTGTTCTATAGTGCGTACAGCGAGTCTTAGCTGAAAATTGCAATCGTTATATCGGACGAAGCCGGACGCTCGGCCAAGCTACCTTCACAAGACTGGGAACTATGCATGTTGGCTTATTCCAAGCTCGCAGTGCTCCAAACGACGAATACATTCACTTTGCTACTTGAGGAATATCCGCCCGGCTTGTACACCTCTTGCACAAGCTACACATCGTGCAATATGGTTCGGCTGCGCATATCGGAGAGCACCTTCATTCCATACCCATGTTTTCGCGGCCTGGATGTTCAGGATGACGCTGGGGATGGTCAATTATGCGAGGATTGCTACCAGGATGCAATCAAGTGCCATACGGTGGGAAGGTCGTTGTTGTGGGACGGGATTCGAGAAGCGTTTGGTTTCGTACACGGTCGCAACTGGAGGACGAGAGGGACAGAAGCCTACTCAAGGTATTCAAGACTGCTCTCCTCTATTGCCTAAGCTGAATAGATTACAAATGAACTAGCTTCCCTTTGTACGGCTACACTACATTTTTCTTCGCAAGATGCAACTGCATATCTAGGGGTTTCGCAAATGCTTCAAACTTGGAGGAGCGTGGCGGTTTATATGGTCACTTTTCTGCAATGGTTCCGCCTGGGCGCTATTGAAACCTGGAGACTGGGCTTATATGGCCCTCGTGCCAGCCGTTGTCTCTCCTGCTCTCATTGTAGTTTCCTCGCGGTACTATCCATCGTGCTCCCCTCGCATAGCTTCCGCTTTCGCAACGCTCCACAATCACAATGGCCTTCAACGTCCTCGCTGCCTTGGAGAAGAAGCCACGTAGACGCCCCGCATCGAAGGAAATCCCCACTGCCTTCCTTCACACTCAACATTCCACCCTTTCCCAGGTCTTCGTTAAGGAAACGAGGATCGCATACAAAGAGTCGAGGGTCGTGCCCAACTTTTGTAAAGATAAGATGGAAGTCGCCCGCACTGGCGAAGTCGAGCCTGACCCGGTAAGTTGTCCATTCCACCAATTTTATCCGTTGCCGCGTACATATCCTATCCTATCCTATCCTATCCGCGTGGCTGACCATCAGTGCAGCAGAGCGGATCGTTCCGAGACGAATACGCCCAGCCGCCGCCGAAGGATTGCATTGGCTCTCCTGAGCTGAACTACAGCTCATACCCTGGGCTTGATCCCCTCACGGTAGATTTTCTCTGCCCGTAATCGTGTACACGGCCATGCTAATATATTTATGCATTTTAGGTGCATTTCTCGCACTGTACTTCCATAAGGACTTCTGCCATTTTCATTGGCAGTCACGTTCTGATCTGCCTCGACCAGTCAGATGAACCAGCCGCACATCCGATTTCGTTCGCATCTTCTTGCTCCTGGATTTCTTTCGAGTACATCACCACTCTAAGTGTTAGCCGTCATTTCTTATTACCAATCTCATCGTCATCCGCCTCAGAGCCATACCTCGTTCAACTCTGGCTCTGACGCCCTGTCCCCTACCGTTTCATGGGTCTCCTTCAAGTTCGCCGACTCTCATGAAAGTTGTTCGGCGGACAGCAGTGACTCAACCGCGTCCATCGCCGAGGTCATCGAGAAGGCCACTATATGCGCAGGCGGCCTAAAGGAGGCTGGAGGTATCATTGTCGCATACATGGAAGCGTCTTTGTCGTCAACGTCGACGGAATCACAGTCAGCTTCTTTACCGCGGTGCACCTCTTGGGTGTCGTTCAAGATCGCAGAGTCCCGCGAAACCTCCATGACAATCAGCATTGAGTCGTCTACCCCCGTTGAGGCTCTCGGGGAACTTGTACAGGTCATGACGCCTCCTTACACTATCAAGAAGGCCCAGGTGGCTGCTCGCAACAGCTACACCCAATACGTGCTCGGAGAGAGCAAGAAGATGGCCCTTAGCATGCTCAGTGACACACCTTATGTCAGCTCGCTCACGCCTCCTCGATTTAAAAGACGGCCTCCTCGATTTCAACCGCCGCGCGGACCCCTCCCGAGGCGCTCATCGCGCTTTCGACCTCGACGTCGTTCCGCAGCTAGACGATGGCCGAGGGTACCCGTGTGGCGAAGGCGAGAACCGCAGAAGAGGCTGACGACGAGATGGTAGACATCTCGTTGAGTTTCAAGTAGGCACATCCAGTCCTCCCTGCTTGCCGCAAGCAGGTGTCAGCGTACGTTGATGCTCTCGAGAACAGCTCCTTTCGATTGGAAAGCGACGGGCGTGGCGAGGAGGTGAAGATCTCTGCGGTGGCTACCCACATTCCCGAGCGTGGCACATCACCATCCGCCGTCAGATTCGACATCAATGAGGCTAACTCTGTTTTTGAGCTGCCGGTCGCCAGCACCGTAGAGATCTCCCATCAAGGCCGTTACAAAAAGTGATTTACCCTATCCATCCACTTTCCCAGCGCCGGCTCAATACTCAACAAGCGATAGGGAACGTTCTTCCTCCAACACCGTCGCCTTCTCGAGGTCAAAATCAACGACGGTCCTACCTATCACGAAAGGACGGCAATGCGTCAACACCACGGCCTGCGCGACGCCACAAGTGGTCTCCTATCACTCCATCGAAACACCTCAACCGGCACTCCGGAAGCACGCCTAGGCTGCTAGTGAACTTGTCGTGCCATTCGCATGCTTGATTCCCTCACCATGTCTGTGTTCAGCTTTGTTTTGCTTCGGTACCTTTCGGCGTCGGGTTACCGTCTTCGAGACATATTACACGCCAGCCATCTTGTTTCTTTCCGCCTTTCAGCTTGGGTCTGCAGTACGCTCTTTCTCTTCGCGGGGTTCATCAATGCATCTCAACAGTTGTGTTTCATGACACATTCTCTGGGTATACAAATGCTGCAGTGGCCCATCAGTTGGATAAATCTTCATTGACTATCCCTGCTAGGCCCCACTGATTGTACGAGACGACGTGGGCTACGAGATTCATTTGAATAATATGAATGCTTAGTGTTCTGCAGATCATCTGATTCACAACGATGTTCGCGAAACACGTGCACGCGGACGGGCTTCGCCGGGAACGATAACTTCACCTTGATCCTTCGCTGTCGTTTTTCAACCTAACATAATAAAGGCGGATAAGAGAGGCGTAAACATGGCGCCACAGTAAGTCAGCTAGACATACTTATAATTCAAAAGGGTAAGCACAGTAGTTAACTCAGACTAGCCGTTACCGACCCAACAACGACCCACCAAAATATTCAACCAGTGGTTCAATCCACACAAAGGAAAATACAATCTCTGTCGCATCTGTGTTGTGCCGCGTACGCAAAATACATACATGTAATGATTCCTTTGCTAATGGTACAAATGGGGAGTGGGTATAGTACATGACGAGAAAGCTACATATATATGTCCAGGTGAGCAAACCGAAAACAAAGGCTGTCTTTATGCAAAAGCGTCGTTCGACCGAGTAAGCATTTCGTTTAGAACTCTCGCCACTACTCCCGCTCCCGCCTTCACCTTCTCTCTCTCCTCTGGCACAACTTTCGGAAGATACTTGGTTTCAAACCGATCCGGATGCCATCGTCTGATATGCTCCTTGATGCGTTCTTTGGACGATTTGTTCTCTGCGCCAGGGTAGTACTGGGACAACACGTAGGCGCCAACATGTGTTGATGTTAGGTCCTCTGGCTCGCGGGGTCTCTTCCAGACTGGCCAAGGGAAGCTGTTCCATCCGAGCTCGCGTAAAGTAGGAAGGGAAGACCATTGCCCTTCGTGGATCTTGAAGAGCTGGAGGACATCGTCCTTGGAAAGAATCTTGCCCATCTGAGCTTGGCGCTTCATCTCCTGCTGCTCCTGCTCACGCCGGAAGGCTTCTTGTTGTTTTCGAGCCTGCTCTTCCTGGCGACGAGCCCACTCTTCTTCCGATGGCATCGAGTGCATGGGAGATGTGCCGCTGTTCGAATATGCGTTGGATCTAGAGGGAGTTGGTATAGGCTTGGATGCAGCGGAGGCCATCGATGTGCGCGCAGTTGAAGGAGGCGTGCCATTGAAGCTCGGTCGACTGGAGCTGGAAGCCCAACTGGAACCTGTATGACCACTGTTACGATCCGCTTGTGATGGTGTACCAGTGGCGGAACGCGAATTTGGTATTGGCCATGGTGATGATGCGGGGGGTGAAGCTGAAACTTTGGGTGCTGGGGGGCGCGGGTCCATAAAGTCATATTCTTCAAGACTTCTGCGCTCATGGGCTCGTCGACGGATCTCCTCTTCTCGCCTCCGAAACTCCTCCTGCTGTGTTCGCTCACGCTCAGATGCCTCAGCTTCTCTGCGCTCCATCTCTTCGACCTGACGGATAGCTTCCAGCTCTTCCTCCCGTTCCTGCCTTGCTCTTTCCTCCTCCCTGCGCCTGACCGCCTCTTCGCGCTGTTGCCTGACCCGCTCCTCCTCTGTACGCTTGGCGGCTTCATCACGAGCACGCTTGGCTGCATCTTCGCGCGCGCGTTTCGCCATCTCTTCACGCTTGCGCTTCACCGCCTCCTCATCTCGTGCGCGTCTCGCTCGTTGCTGAGCGGCTTCTTCCTCCTGCTTCAGCCTGGCTCTCTCTTCTTCAGCAAGCTTGAGTCTCTCCTCTTCCGCCAACTTCAGTCTCTCTTCTTCCTCAATCCTGGCGCGCTCATTCTCTTCTCGCTCGCGTCTGAGTCTCTCCTCTTCTACACGTCTGACCCGCTCCTCTTCCGCCCGCTTGGCAGCTAACTCCTCTCGTTCCTCCTCTCGTCGTCTAGCTTCCGCTTCCCGCCTTTCCAAATCTCTCTCTCGTTGTTCAACCTCCGCTTGCCTCTTCTCTGCTTCCAAGCGCCGGGCTTCCTGTTCTCTGACACGCTGCTCCTCCTGCTGTTTTCGCGCTGCCAGTTTCTGCTTTCTTTCCTCTTCAGCTCGCTGTTTCCGTTGACGCTTCTCCTCTGCTTCCCTAGCCGCCGCATCTTCTGCCCGCTTTCGCTCTTCCTCTTCCTGCATCCTCAACTTCTCCTCCTCCTTCCGCTGTGCCTCGCGCTCTCTGCGCTCCAACTCCTCCTCCCGCATTTTCAAGAGCGCCTCCCGCTTCATTATTTCCTCCTCCTTCTTGCGCGTTTCCTCCTCCAGCTGTTTCGCTGCCTCTTCCTTGGCCATGGCATCTCGTTCCAGTTGTTCGGCCTCTTCTGCCCAACGCCGGGCCTCCTCTTCGCGCTGCTCAGCTTCTTCCCTCTTTCGCATAGCTTCAGCCTCCATGAGCCTTACCTCCTCCTCCTTTCGCTTAGCCTCCGCTTCCTTCCTCCGCATCTCCTCTTCTTTCTTTTTTGCCTGCGCTTCCTTCTTCTTGAAGACAGCATCCTTCTTCTTAGCCTCCGCCTCTTTCTTCCTCAACTCATCAGCCATCTTACGAGCCTCTTCTTCCTTCCTTCTCGCCTCATCTTCCTTCTGACGAGCTTCTTCCTCCTTCCGTCGCACTTCTTCCTCCTTCTTACGCGCCTCCTCTTCCTTTCTTCGATATTCCTCCTCCTTTCTTCGCGCCTCGTCCTCCCTTCTCTTCGCCTCTGCCTCCCTGCGCTGTGCCTCGTCCTCCCTCCTCTTCGCCTCCTCCTCCATTGCCTTAGTCTGCCGGTCAAACTCCTCACGCCGCTCGTCCTCAGAGTCACTGTCATCACTGACATCGGAAGTCTGCGCTGCCTGATTCGATGTCTGTCGCACAATCATTGGAACATGATTAGGCGGACCAAGCTCATACGTAGATATTTGAGGCCGAGAGTGCCACTGCTGCTGCTGTGTGTACGGACGCTCGGTGGCCGATCCTTCAGGGATGCTAGCAGGAGAGCGCGAGATGGACTCATGATGTGCCACGGATTGACCCCGCTGTGGACCTGCCCAGCCGCCAAGTGAGAGCGAAGGATGCTGAAAACGCTGGGCCTCTTCATTCGTGGCCCTGTCATCACTGGAGCTGGGCCTACTGGTAGAGAGGAGGGAGGAGGGCCGCGATCCTCGCGGAATCTCAATTGGCCGGGAAGTTGACGCAGACTGAGAGGCGAATGATGAAGAGGGACCAGCAGATATGGGGCTTTCAATGTTAGCGTTTGAACCGATGTTAGCGTAGTCACCGGATCCCCCGGATTGTCGAGTACCGCTATCCGAGCGGTATCGATTGCCTAGGGGCCGCTGCCGCTCCCTGCTTATTGTCATATCGTGCCATGCCTCTTCGGCCGCTTGAATTCCCGTTCTTTCGCGCTCGACCCGAGGCCCCACATCGCTGAATAAGGACCGCGAGTCTGGTCGGTCAGAAGTCTGGGTGATACTGGGAGAGCGGTAAGAGGAGTATGATGAGATGCTCGTATTGCTGGGCTTTCTGGCAACAGGAGGGTGCTCGCGATCCGAGGTCTGGGTGGCGCTGGGAGGGCGGTAAGCATTCGGCCCTGGGCTAGCAACACTGTTCTGCCTTCCCAAGGTGTCAGGGCGCTCGGCAAAGTGGGTCATGCTGGGAGATCGGTACGACCCAGACTGTATGCTCGCTACGCTGCCCCGTCTAGCAAGCTGCGAGGTTCGTGACAGGACGGCATCTTCTTCAGGGGATATAGAAGGCTTCCAGATTTCGGGAATGGGTTTGGGTCCTGTGCTGGAGTTCTGCCGCCGCAGGCTGGCTCTGTTCTGGGGGAACCGATCTGGTCGCTCGATCTCCTCAGGCTCGTCAACAAATGATCTCACATAGTCTCCCCCGTTAGGCCGCTGCAGTTCATAGATACTCCCTCCACTCAGCCCCCGCGGTCTGCCTGTCACGCGATCCTCGGCAGGGCGACCTGGACTGACCGGAAGAGTGCTGCGGTTGTTATGTGGGCGAGTGAAGTAGTCAGAATCCTTATCCGAGGGACTATCCGCAACGCTCCATTGTGATTGCTGCCTGGCCTGGCGGGTTGGACTCGGGGCATAAGAGCCAGTACCATTCGTTGTGGACACAGGCCGCGACTGATGGGGCTCCTTCTGCGCCTTATCTCTCTCAATCTGCTCCAGAATAGCCTGTTGTTGCTTCACGAGGCCCTCCGACCAACCCCGCTCTACAGTGCCTCCCTGGGCCCACTTCAGTTGCTGCCGTTCCTGCTCAATCTGGTCCCGATAGAGGTCATCTGCGATCCGGCGAATATTCTTTAGCGTATCACTGTGTTCGTTCGCCAAACGATCACGGGTAACTTGGTCGACAGGAGCTTCTCCAAGTTTTCGCTGAAGGACATCCTTGGCTTCTTGGACCATAGGCAAGAGGCTCTCTTCAATCTGCTTTCGAAGACCTGACTTCCAGGCATCGTCGGGTTCAGCATCAGGATGTGGAGGGTTACGTGTAGCCGTTTGAATTGGACGTGTCATGACGGATGTCATTGTGTCGAAGGGAGGATGGGGGGCTGATGGAGGTCTAGGATGCGGGTCTTGCGGCGGAGGTGCAGTGGCGAGATATGTGGTGCAGACGTCGGGGGGTGGTGACCATATAGGTCAAGAATAAAAAGAATGAGAAAAAGGAGAGATCGAAAGCCTCGGCCTGGCTGAATGTATGCCTGCCCGTAGTAAGAGCTGACGACAAAGGCTGCCTCATGTTCTCAGCACACGAGGTGTCCAACGCCATATTAAGGAACAATGAACTCACGTGTCAAAAATTATACAAAATCTGAAGATAATACAGCGAAAGAAAGTGAAATCGGCGTTCAGTAAGAGGCGAGGCGTTCAGTAGAGGATTGACGGTGGTCGAGGACAACGATGCTCAAGCGGCAAGCGCCCCGGTGCTGATGGCGTCGGAATTCGGGACGGCCCACGCCTATCCGTCACAATTAACTATCCCCGGTGCCTCCTGCTTGTAAAGGTCTCCGTCTATATACCTTCACTTTAAAGCCTAAATAGTCGAGGCTTTGCGCAGACTACCCACAAGGATTTGAGAAACAATCGGAAATGAAATCTTGGACAGATCCGACCACCTGCGTAATTCCGGGCGATGGCTGATGTTCGAACTTCGGATAGCTCGGCCCTCGCCGGTAGGGCATCAAGCTTCAATCAAGCTTATGAATGTCAGAAAAAAGTCTAAAAACCCAAACTTCACTGTGTGGGAGTACTTCTGCATTTCCCTGCCGCTCCCAATCGTTCAAAATCTGCCTGGGTGCTCGAAGTTGGTGCTCAGAACCGCCTTGTAGTTTTACGCGCTGATACACGTTATTAATGTCGGAGATACTGCTGAGACTGCAGTGCTGATGCATGCTCTGGTTTATGCGTCGGATGCCACAGATGCTAACTAACTGCGAGCGATGGGCGATCTTATCACACCGCTTTCACCGGCGCCTAAGGTTGTAGACAACCCGTATAAGCCAGCTTTTGCGCGAGGAAAATTGGCATTTAAAATGCTTCTTCGTATTCAATGAATAATTGAGCTCGCTGCCCCGCCCCCTTCTCATCCGGAGGACAGGCAGCATGTAGAGAGGGAAAATGCGCAGCATTCTTGTTCTGTTCAAACGTCAACATCTGATGCCGTATTTCCTATCTGGGAACGATCATGTTGCAACTGTTTTACTGCCTCGAGGCAGACGCATGTCCCGACGCTACTACCTCATCGGCCCTTGGCTTTTTTTCTCCTCTTCCACCTCATATTAGACGATACCCCTTCACATACCCCCTTTGCGTGGCTATACCCTCATAAACTCGCAAGGATGTCTTCTTATCGCCCCTACCCTTATCGGGCAGCACCTCCCCCGGCCACCACGATGAACTCTGACAAAATTCGCGGCGAATGGCTCAACTTTGAGACGTGGAACAACGCAATGAAGGCGCAAGAGGAAACCAAACTACAGAGAGATATACAGGAGCTGACTACAGTAATGGAACGAAAACTCGCGACCCAGCGGTGGCAGAGCAGCACTTCCATGGCGATCAACCAGGACTACGAGAAGCAGACTGCGAGTTTGCGCAGCAAGATGGAGGAGCAGGTCTCCTCGAAGGCTAGAGAGGAATGGCACGCAAGACTTGAGCGGGCAGGCCTATCGATGGAACAGTGGACAGATATCACGAGCGCGGAGAACGCGGCTGTTGCGGCTATTGAGTGGGGAGCAGCACCCAAGGTCCGCGAGTTCGAATTTGACGCAGACGAGTCATGCGGTGACACAGAGTCTATCCTCTCCTCCGAGTCCTCGCAATCCAAGACCCCCACCCCTTCGATCGCCTCATCCCGAGGACCTCAGCTGTGGACCCCTCCCGAAACTTCTGCCGAGCTACCAAGGGCGTCACAGGTTCCTTTCCCCCCATCAGTTCAGCTTGATAACCCTCCTCCCGGGCTCCGAGCTACATTCACTCGCCCCGACGCCACTGTCCCCCATGGCCCCAACATCGCCTTTAACGGCACATCGTCTCCGCATACATCATCGCCACAAATGAGCAGCACAATACATCTCCCTACCCCCCGCGTCCGTAACGTTAATCTGAAGGAGGATCGAAACGTCATTACCACACATGTTGCGAACATAATGGACACTCACACTCCGCGGTCATCTTGGGCTGATGATGCTACACTGCCAGTACCTTCGCAAAACACGACCGATGACGAATCTAATGATCAAGTACGTCGTAGTAATAAATTCTTGGCGTCCAGGAACTCATTATCACCCATAGGCAAAAAAACCAAAAGCTCCTACGCACCAGAGAGTGCAAATATACAAACAGTGGATCCCTCCTCCTGCGAATGAGCCGCCTCGCAAGGCCGAGCCCACCCCTCGATCCAACAACTCCGTTCGGCCGCGATCTCGAACTATGTCCAGCGTGACTGTGCAGTCGATTCCCATGAGCCGTCCTATTATAACTTCTGCTTTCGACGACTCGTTTGAGCCGCCCCAGCTCTGGAAGGAAGCTCGCTGGAATCAGATCGAGCAGGAATTTCAGCCCATGCTCATTGAAGCACGTGGATTGTTCCAAGATCAAGTACGCGATGCACCGCGCGACTCTGCAGAGTGGGCGAAGGAGCACGAGACTTCTAAGATGAACATCCAGGGTTTAGCACACGATCTCTACCGCGACACTATCGAGCAGGAGCGACAAAGGCTTCGTCGTGCGCGCGAAGAGGTGTCGGCAGTGCCTCAAGTACGGAGGCAGGAACTTAGCCCTCCCCAGCCAGTTGACAGGCGCCCATCAGCTGTGACTCCTCAACCTACACCTGCGATTAAGGTTACTCCTCTCCCACAGGCAGCATCAACAGCGAAACCATCCCCACCAGCTGCTTCCTTTTCAGGTCCTTCATCCGCAGCTAAACCTGTTTCTGCCACAAAAGCTGCGCCAGCTGCGAAGGCGTCCCCACCAGCCTCCGCGTCTTCGAGTCCTCCCACAGGGTCTTCGCAAGCAGCTTCTGCATCAGAATGGGCTCGTCGCCAAGAAGAGCAAGCTCAGAGGCAACAGGAGGCATTCCGGCTGGAGCAGGATGAACAGGAGAAGAAGCTTCGTCTGCAGCGTGAAGAGGCTGAGCGAGAGGAGCAGAAAGCTAGCGTGTTAGCGTCGAAAGCTGCCACGAGGAACCCGCAGCCTCGTCAACGATCGATGTCCCGTTCGATGGTCGCACCTCCTCCTGTGACCTTTACTCCCAAGGCGGCTGTGGCTACGTCGTCCAAAGGCTCCGCCATTTCTTCCTCCAAGGCCCCCATGGCATCAACGTCCAGGGCGCCTGTCGCGACTGCACCCCAGGCTAAGGCGGCTGAGGTAATTCCAGTGCCCATCGCAGCAACACCGAAAATTCAACCCGTCGCCGTTCTTCCAACTTTGGAGGCCGAGCCTGATGATGCTTGGAAGGTGGCGCTTCGCAAGCAGATCGAGGACAGCCTGTTGCCTCTTGTACAGGAAGCCAAAGACCTATACTCACGCAAGCTGAATGAAGGACCTCTCGACCAGGTCACCCGCGGCCGTTTGACCAATGAGCACAGCCAAGCGCTCCAGAACATTCGCCGCATCGCCGACGACCTCTATCGAGACCAGATAGACCAGGAACGGCAGCAGCTGAAATGGGCCCAGGGAGGCACCGTCGAGCGAGGCTGGTCGGAGGGGATTGTGAAGCAGCAGCAGGCCATAATCGACAACATCGCGCGGACGCGTGAAGAGGAGATGAGGCGCTCGCCTGTCAAGGAGGCTGTTGCTTTGCCTCAGGCTCTGCCCGTCGCGTCTACGTCGAATGTGAACAAGCGCGAACCCGCCAAGCGTAGCCAGAATGCCAGCGTCGAGACCAAGGAAACCATCTCTGTGCCTCTGGCACAAACGTCCGTCGCGCAAGCGACACCCAAGCAGGAGCCTGCGAAGCGGGAGCCTGCCACGCAGGATAAAGGTGCCCATGTCGAGTCCAAAGAGGCCCAAACACCCATTGCGTCCGTCTCGCAACTGCCAACCTCTTCGTCCGTGCAACTAGGTGCGCCTATTCTGATTGCTGCTTCCATGGTAAATGCTAACCACCTTTCGCAGACGTCGAGCCCAGCGATGATTGGAAGGTAGCTCTCCGCAGGCGTGTCGAAGAAGGTCTTCTACCGGCGCTGAATGAGGCCCGGGAGGATTTCGGCAGGAAGTTTGTCGCTGCACCCCACAATCGTGCCCAATGGAACAACGAGCTCGACACGGCCGAGAATGAGTTGAAGCGCCAGGCCGAAGACATGTTCCGAGATGAGATTGAGGTGGAGAAACTCCGTCTGCAGAAAGGGCTGGCCCCTTCAGACGCAGCCGCCGACGCAAAGGCGCTGCAGGAGAGGATCCAGGCGCAGATCGAGAAACAGAGGCAGGAGCGCGCGAAGGCCAGTCTGCCCGGCTCTCCGGAGTTGAGCAAACGGGTTGAGCCATCCAATCAAATCGCTGCCCCCGCCAAGCCGCCTTCCCCTTTGACTCCTCCGCAAACCCCAAAGTACGGAGCGCGATATATCGGCCCTGTGATGGTCCCGAGCGGGGCCGATGAGAGCCCCAACCTCACAGCGCAAGACCTGAAGCTCACAGACGAGGAGCGCAAGCAGGAGATCATGCGATTCGAGAGGTTATCGCTGGATATTCGTAAGCAAAAGATCAAGGAGTTCCATGACGCGGCGGTTGCGCTCGAGTTTGAGCTTGCCGAGCGGTGCTTCAGGGAGAGGCCGAGTCGTGTTGACAGCCAGCGGCTGCTGGCTCGATACGAGTTCGACATGGAGGAGCTCAAGAAGACGAAGGAGCGGGAGCGCAGGGAGGCGAATGATGTGGAGAGGAAAAGGCGCGTGGCCGAATTGGCCGCTCGCCTCCAAAAGCCTGTAGAACAGGAGTCGGTCCGCCCTATGGGGGGTATGGGCCGTCAGGGCCCCCGGGGACAATTTCCCGCTTCCCAGGCACGTTACACCAGTGAGGACCCTCGCGCCCTGAGCAATAATGCTGGACCGTCCAAGTTTGCGGGGTCCGTGAGTCTCGCTGCTAGCCAGGGGCCGTCGAACCCGTCTGGGTTGCTCTTCCAAAACTTGGGGACACGCGGCTTCGATGCACCACAGCCATCTTATCAGGCCGCCACCCCGATGACCCCTGCGTCTCGTCTGCCACAGATTTACAGCAGCGACGACGAGGACGGCAAACAGTCGTTCACGTCGCTTTCGGATGTCGAAGAACGCAGGCACGTCCGCTTCTCCGCTAGCGTTGCGGATGATAGCAGCGAGTCGGACGATGACGGACCCGTCATTCCTCGCAGACGACCGAGGTCAAACACTGTGACGAGTGCCAATCACGAGCAAATCCGCAGGCCTGGAGGCGGGAGGGCACCGGAGCCAGCGAAACCTGCTTTTGGCGGCCAGGCGGCGCCAGAGATTTGGCACCCGCCATTGAACAATGGGAAGGGGAAGGAGCAGCAGCAGGGGTTCGCGCCCCAAGAGACCTGGCGCATTTGGCGCGGCTAAAATGATTGTTCGTTTCGATGTGACTCCTCGAGGCCTGGTTGTCGTTTTTCATTTCTTTCACTCTTCACTTTCTTCTATCACTTTCTCCTAGATCCGGGTTTATAATGCACACTCTAATTGCAGTAGTTAGTAATCTCTCTTTCATTCCATGCTTTTGTTATGTCACATACCCTTCGTAGAAGACTCTTGCTTTCCTTTTGCTATTTCCTCGCATTCCTTCTTGCTTTCTGTGCATTGGTCCATGTTCTGCAGTTGTGTTCCATACTCATTTGTTTTCTGCTAGTCATTCATATATATTTATATTAGTTCACGATGCCAGCTTTAATGGATAATAAGACGCGACTGACATATTCGGCTTATTGTTGTACGTATTCTGTTAGTGTCGTCCGGAGGGCTTCAAGAGCTGGAAAATGGGTGGGCATGGTGGGAAGAGTTAAGAAAGATAAGCCCGACCCTTTGAGTTGCAACGAGGCATCTTGGTTGGAGAGAAGTAAGCGAAGATCACAGGCAAGGTCGAATGATCGGGCTCAGGGACTCGGAGTCTGGACTCCTCGGAACGAACCACGAGGCCAGGAATATCCCGCTTTCGGTATTTCCAAGGTTCGAAGTTCGAACCCCATTTATTTAGCCATCCCGATTTCTGTTATTGTCATCATCTCAAAAGTAATATTTATATACGTTTGCTCAGTGACTCTTTCCAGAGCTGATCACCGCTGATGCACTCGCATTCAGATGGTTGCCACATGCTTTCTGAGTTCAACGATGATCCCTCGACGTTTATACATGTCTACTAGGCTGACCTATGTGTAAATGAAAACGGCGAAAACGGTCTTATTTATTCCTTGTACAAACCATTCATTTGAGTATACAATTATTCTTCCTGTCCAGTAGAGACCCAATAGTACGACAACCGGGACGAGCGGGAGCAGATACAACACCACCGCCTTACGCGATGCTCATCAGACTGCCGACGAAGGTCAGAACCTGCAGGTAAATCATAAGCACAATGTCGAAAGGATAGAAGGAAATGACCGACAAGACGAGAGCGGACGTCGACAATATCTTCAGGCACTAAGAAGATCAGTGCATTCATCTTTCTCGCAATAGAGATTGCCAATTTCGCTATCATATCACATTAGCTTTCGATAATCTCATATAGAAACACCTTCACTGACCATTCTGTCGTCGATCCTCATAGGAAGAACTGTCGCTGACGTTGAGGACGAGGGAGGGGTCGACGATCCCAGGCCTGATTGCTTCCAGCAAGTCGAGGAAGAATAGCCCAGTCGTGATGCTGGGGTCTTTGAACGAGCGGATGGTCTTCGCAGTTGGCTTGCCCTTCTGCGCAGTTGTGTTCGCCCACTTCAACATTTCAGTGTCGCTGATCGGCCGGTTCGATTTTGACAACGCTGTGAGGGTCTTGGTGATGTTCATCCTGCAGTGGTTTCAAGTCAGCTAGGCAAGGGAAGCATTGATTAAGATGCTTACCGCATGAGCTGCCATACAAGACCCAAGATCAAAGTCTTCTGCCCGTCCACTATGTCCGCTCCTTGGATACCAACAAGAGTCATTCCATTCTGCTTGCCGAGTTCAACCACATAGTTTGTGTTTTCAACTTGCTTGAAACGCGACAGCTTGCTCTGGTTCGGCGTGACTCCAATATCCTCCTCCTCCTCGCCTTCCGGCCCATAGCTCGTGGGGGGTGGCGCCGCGCCTCCCTTCGGCTTCGACACTCGCCGCCAAATCACCGAGCCGGGTACAATCTTATCGAACGCTTGCAGAATGACGAGTCCATCCTTGACGTTCTCGAAAAGATTGAACACTGAGGGATCGACGTTGAGCGAGTTGAGCCAGAGCGTGAACGCGCGTGCCTCGCGCTCGCCTTCCGCATCGAAGTCGTCGACGGCACCATAGTCCTTGGCCTCCTGCTCGTCGAGAGGTGCGAGTCCTGGCCAAGTGTTGAACAGATTCGCGACGAAGGCGAGGTTCAATCGGGGGTTGCCGGCCAGTAGAGAGGAGGGGGAGAGGTACTTGTGGCACCCGATGGCAGCGGCGTTTTGAAGCACCTATGACGGGTCAGAGGCAGTTCGAGCAAACAAGTCCGTAATAGTTCTGACCTGTTCTGCACGCGTGCGGAGATCTTTCGTTTGCAGCGGCGCCGTAGAGCACTGATCTGGCTTGAGCTGGTTCAAGAGAACAGTGTAGTTCTCGCCGTCGCAGACATCCCTGCTGAAGTTGTTGACTCTGAAATACGGTTTCAGCATTTTCTAGAATTTCCTTCTTTGCATGAAGCCCACCTTCTTTTCCATCCTGCAGCCTTCAAATGATAGTTGAACCAGCGCAACAGAATTTGGTCAGGCGTAAGTCTCAGCAAATCCTCGATTGTCTCTCCCTCCTCGCAGAGCCGGTAGAGTTCTGGATGGAGCTTGATATCGACTTGTGCGAGCAAGCCTTTTCTGATGATCTGCCAAATGAGCCCCAAAATCAGATGCTCTGTGCCTTCGGCGAGATCGGATGAGCCGATGTTGACGACAGAGCACCCAATGGCCTTAGCGGAGGTGATAACGATGTTATTGTTCTCGGTGATCTGGAACGCGTTCAGCGGGCGCTTCGCAGTGGGCTTGTTCAAAACACGAGTATCGATGGTGTCGGGGATTGAGTCGTTAATGAGCTTGGACAGGATCAGCCCGTCACGGCACTCATCGAAGAGCTGCATCGTCGCCGTTGGGATGGGTAGCCGTGAGGCAACATCCGGATCCGCTTCGAGTGCCTGCAGCGATGAGAATGAGTCGCGATCTCGGGATCAGCGTTAGGTTACGCACTTGGTTGATATGATTCGTGAACTCAGTCCGTTCGTCCTCATTTATCGTGTGGCTGATATTCGCATTCGTGCCCTGCACGGTTACCTTCCCCGCTTTCGTTGCAAGGACCGTGTTCTGCCTCTCCGATCTTAATTTCGCGTTTAGCTAATCAAAGTCTCAGGTTTCTGTAAATAGTGACATCATCCAAGGGCGGTACGCACCTCAACCCAATCTTCGAGCTCGACTTTACCGCTGGCGTCAACGCTAACATGCTTGAGCGTCTCGCGAGCACGATCATAAGACTCTCCGCTCGACTGCAACGAGTGCAGAACCGTAGCTTTGTCGACTCGCCCAGTGCCATCGGTGTCTATCTGGCTACAAGACGTAAATTGGCCAGTATGACGAGCCCTGAACGCAGATGAACTCACTTGAATCGGTTGATGAGATCGAATATCTCATCCTGAGATACCTCTGGGTACTTCTTGTGCAGTCGGATGGCTTGCATCGCTCAAGATGGGAGGGGATGGTGGTGGTCCGGGGCGGAGGGAAGTTGAAGGGGATTGGTGCCGCAGCTTGAGCGCTTTTTGTAATTCATCGCTTGCTGCGCACGACATGTACAGTCATCATCGTCTCACCCTATTCTTGTGACTGCGATGACTGGGGCGTAGCATTTCCACCGTCCGAGGCTCTGCTTGTCAATATAACATAGAAACATCGGGCTATGCTCTATGGCACGTTGTCGGTGTTAAGACCAATATGTATTAGGTAATAATTTGAGCTGGCATACTGCCGGCGTTCAACACATTACTTATTCGCCAGAACCCCAGTTCCAAATTACGTGACCTCTTTTCTTCGCAGTCCAAAATGCCCTGGACTCCTCAGCAGACAAAGGTCACTTCGCTCATTTATATGAGGAATTGGTACTGACCAATCATCCAGGCTTTTCCTCACCGCGAACTTCAACAACACCTATCGAAACAAGCCACGAGAGGAAATCTTGACACCGAGAAGAAGTATCAAGGAGCTGTTCAAGCATGGAGAAAATATGTTGTTCCCCACACTCCATCCGAACCTGAGCTCGCCAGTCGGGGGATTCTACACGACAGTGTCGCAGTAGCTATGATCGGGCTACTCAAGCAAACTTCTGAAGACCCCTATCGTTCACCTCATCCACCGGTCGCGTCCCTTCAATTGGTGGACATATGGCCCACTATGTGGATCTGGATTCAGCTACTTCACGCGAGGCACGTTCACATTAGGGAGACAGTGGAGTCACTTTCCGAGGAGCGCTTAGAATTGGAGAGAAACAACTATGAAGGGATTGTCCAATCGTTGGCTTTCTGCTTGGGTGCTGGCCTTGATCCGATGGATACGGCGAATGGACTCACCAAACTCGTTCGAAGTACAAAGGGCGTCATGGAAATGGCTGCCAAACTCTGGGTGGACGAGGCGAAAGATGAACGAGCCTTCATGGGCTTTTACGCAAGCTGCTTACGGTCGCCTTCGCTCGTGAGGATACGACCGCAAATGGACAGACTGCTCATCGCTAGCTGTGGCGGCAGCGAGGAGACTGCAGAACTTAGCTTTGCTCGCATCTTGCGCAACTTCCGTCGAACTCGTTTCCAAATTGTAGACCTGTCCGGACCAGATGCTGACAAAGCATACAAGCAATTACATTTCGAGCTGTGCGCAATTTCAGATGTATTCCTTGACCTCTCGTCTGCGCTATTCAGTGCCTATGAAGCACGACGCGGGTGCGCGGCCTTCTTCGTCAATGTCATCTTCTCCATCTTAGATCCGCTCTATCTGCCTCCACGCCTCGACGTCGTTTCTGCAGCGTTAACATGTCTCCGCCAATACACCGTTGAAGTCAAGCCGTTCTCAGCAGTCCGTGAACTAGTAGAAAGCCCTTTTTTCAATGTCATAACTCGACCCTCCTTGACTACGTGTCTGGCAAAATATCCGCAACAAGCTGCACATGTCTATGAACATTGCGGTAACATCATCAAGACTATGCGGATGTTTTCCGTGTACAGGATCAATATCCGCCAGCTCCACCGAAGCCTCAGTCACGTATCGGAGTTCACTGAAAAAAATAGGACCTCAATTGCGACACATCTCCGAGACTTACGATCGCGACTCGAGGAGAGGCACCGAGCGTACCAAGATTACAAGAGCAAACATAAATCACCAATATTTTGCTGCGGTAACAAACTAGTAAGTTTTAATATCTCTCTTATCACCAATGTATCTTATGGCCATCCACAGTGCGGCTTGGCGAATCATCAAGTCACACTCTTTCAATGCTCTCGTTGCAAAGTTGCGTCATATTGTAGTACTGCCTGTCAGGAAAGAGCCTGGCAAGGTGATCATAAAGTACTCTGCAATGCTATGAGTGATCCGACTAAAGGTGAGTTGCGGAAACTATGATTGGCTGGTGCTGACAATATCTATAATTTAGCCTTTCTTTCCTTTCGCGACGCCGACTTCAGGTGGCTCGCTTATCTCATTACCAAAGACATATTCAAGGATTTGGAATCTACTGCCGATCGCCTGACGGCCGCCCAGCGATCAGACGCTCTTCCACTGGTTAACTACCTCAAAACACCAACAGAAAGAGTATACCTGCCGGTGGGCAGCGTTATAAAAACTGTGGGCCTACCAAGTGGAAGCATACGAGATGCATGGATCAGTAGCTTGGGCCCGAGAATATCAATCCGCCCAGATCTTCGGGCCACCCAAACGACACCTTATTTGATCGTTCTACCTCATCTCCACGAGACCAGCGCGGTCTTGACTATTTTGGTAACCTATCCAAAGGAGAGGGACATCGTACAGGACGATTTACACATTACCTGGATTTTTCATCATTAATAGAGCAGACTTTCAATTACCGCAGGCTTAAAATCTCAGACCCATCATGTAATATAATACCTGTACAGTGGAGAGATTATTCGCTTTATTCTCATCATTTTCTTTGATGGAATGAATCTTCTCATACGCAACACTCCTGCGCATTGCGCAACTTCGGCGAGCCGAGGATGAACTTCACGAAAATGGACTTGTGGTCGCGCCACCGTGACCTGCCGCGCTGCGCCGCGGAAAGCGTCTCTCTCGTGCCTCGGCCATGCTCCTCCGTACCGACGTCATTTGCAGTAACCTACCCCCTCGGAGCCGGAGCACATGAGAAATGACCGGTTCCATTTCATACATGACGTCACAGTCCAAACCCCGCTGATTATAAGACCCACGACTCTTCGCTGTGTCGCTTTCCCCACCCGCATACAACCCGCATACAAACTCACCCTGAACCAATATCAATGGCAACCTACGGAACCGTCCCTGTAGCCACCACCCGCGCACCAGCGCGAAGGAACCAAGTATCCTCGACGCACGATGTCTGCTTGTACATCTTTGCCATGTGCGTTCCTACAATCATGGTTGCAATGTGATTGAATATTGACGATTATCATATAGCCTTATTCCCCCTTTGGCTGTCTTCTTCAGTGCGTAGTCTTTGGTCTCAGCTTATCACATCAACTGATGACCTTTCTCTGCAGAGCGAGGCTGTGCGGCTGACTTCTGGATCAACATTTGCTTGACGATTCTTGCATGGATTCCTGGCGTCATCCACGCCTGGTTAGTAGTACTCTCTACCCCTTGTCGTTTATCCTACTTATGCCCTTCACCGTCTAGGTGGGTGATATCACGTAATGAGACGCCAGTGTACAACCAACGTCTTTAAACATGATGACTACCTCCTTCCCGCCGCCCGATTGTATACCTTATTTCGATTTTACTCTACTTCCGACGAATTTAAACATCCGTAATGACTGCCTGTCAACTTGCATGCTCATTGACATTTATGAGCATTTGCTACGATTTCTGCCGGACTGGGCGAGGTGCGACGTCAATGCGCTGCACGACAGCATGTGAGCGGACTTTGAACTTTAATTTGCGACGCGTCTCGCAAGCGCCGCCGACGCGCCTCCCGCAATTATAGATTATCTATTGCTACGCGAATTCCAACAGCCCAAAGCAACCATGTTCTGACACACAGGACTACTGCCAGTGGAATTCTGCGCTTCAGATGCGGTCCGAATACGTGCTTTGCAGCAATGGATGATGAATAGAATAACCATCATTAGTGCTTGCTATGACATAACTGCCCCTCATACTCGTATACGTATTGACCGTTCTAGTGCCCACGTAACTTGTTTAAGTAGCTCGATGCAATATCCCTACTGAATAGTTGCACTTCGCCCACCACAATGTGCAACAGGTGCTTGAACGAAGTCGAATATTTTTTGGCCATCGACTGCGCAGCCAACCACGACGAAGCAGGAAAGCCACACGTACACTACCTGCCCGTACTGAACCCCAAATTCGGCTTCGACGCTCTCTGTCGCACGGCACACTCATCCCTCAGGCTCGCGTACATCAGCCTCTCCCCAGAGCTGCAGCCCTACTTCCCGTCCGGCAGCCTCATAGTGGCCGATGAGGCGGGGTACCAGCGCGTCTGCGAGCTGATGATACATTGGTGGAGAGAGGAAGCCACGAAACACGCCCAGGAGTGGGCAGATGAGGCTGAAGTGGTCCTGGGGCATATCACTTTCGATCCACGTTGCGGCCATAACATATATGACAAGCACGGTAAGCTGCTCTGCTTTATTGTAAAAAGCGGGTGAATTGATATTTCTCGACCAGATGATAACGTAGCGTCGCAGGAGGAAAGCACATATGAGCAACACCCGGCACCTTACAGAGTAGTGAGGAGCTTGCCACTGAGGGCGCCATTGTCATTTTCGGGATCTATCTAATTCCACTTTGTCTGTCCTCGCCATCTCGATCCATTTTGGTCCACAATCTTCTAGTCTGCGAATTGATTGAATTGTTTTTTGCCTCATTAGCGAAGAAGCGAACTCTGTGATGTCCTTTGCCGATCTGCGCAAGGCGCGACAATCGAAAGAGTCGCAGTCCTTCGTCGCTGCGAGTCCTGCTCTCACCCCCGAGGCGCCAGTCCCAGAAACGCTCGAGGCTAATATTAATGTGAATGAAGGTCTTCAACTTTCGCATGGACTCTACAAAGCCCTTCCCGCGTCGCTGCCCATACGCGTCTCAGATACCGCAGGCAGAGGAATTTGGTCGAGGAGCGCGTGGTCACCTGGTGCGTACATCCCCACACCACACGCTCAAAGGTCTGACGGCTCTGGACGGTCGCTAGGATCGACCTTGATATCTACACAGCCCCACACCGCAGTGTTATCGAATCAATATCTCGACTCGATCTGCTCTGCCTGCTGTGGTCCCTCCCAAACGAACGAGCCGCTCAAGCGCTGCACGCAATGCCATACGGTGCACTACTGCGGATCCGTGCGTGAGTTGCTTCCCTTCCATAGTCATTCTCTTAACCTTCTTTCCTTCGCAGGCTTGTCAGAATAGAGACTGGAGTGCGCACAAAGCCGAGTGCGGTGCGCTCCGGGCTTGGGCTGCATCCGCGCCTTCGGCCGATGTGGGTGTACCCAGTGAGGCGGTGAGATGCTTGGGAAGGATGCTGTGGAAGATGCGGAAGCAGGGGCCGACGAGTGTCTGGGTACGCATCCCGCTCCACTTCCAGCTGTGCCATTCTAATTGAAAGTCTCGGGAACAGGCGAAGGAGATAGACGCTATGCAATCCCGCACGTATCTCTATCTGACCCCTTCTTTTTAACATGCTAAATGTCAACTCACAGATCGGACATCTCTGCCCCAGTCAGCGACGGAGACACATACCCACCTCGCGCACTCACTAGTGCGTTACTTAGGCCTCACATCTCCTGCGGAGCTCGCAGAGTATGGGCTAGGATCCGCCGCGGCGCTCGTCGACTTCATCTCGCGTGTACGTCTCCTTGAGTCCTTAGCCTACCCACGGCTAAATATGAGTTTACAGTTTGTGACGAACACGTTTACCCTCACATCGCCCTCCCTGACGCCAATTGGGATCGCGGTGTCGCCCATGGTCGCGCTGATCAACCACTCCTGTGAGCCGAACGCCGTGGTAGTCTTTCCGCGTGCCGGCCCTCTGGAGCGCGAACCGCGGATTGAGGTCATCGCGCTGCGGCCCATCGGGGAGAACGAGGAGGTCTGTTTCTTTCTGTTTCCTTGCGTGGATACACTGACAACTTTTGGGGAGGGGGCTTAGATACTGACAGCTTATATCGACACAACCCTACCCCGTGAAAAGCGCCAAGAAGCTTTGAAGGCTACATACAACTTTGATTGTCGATGTAGCTTGTGCAACGATACGGTGGGAGTGGACATGCGGGAGGCGATGTACTGCCCAAAGACGTGTGGTGGGGTGTGTCCCGTACCCACAGAAGGTAAATGCCAGCTATTACTAGGCATGATAAGCGTCATGCTGACTGAGGTGGTATAGATAACAGTTTCAGCCGCTGTGTCAAATGCAAGGCTGTGGTTTCTGCAACTGACGCGGTCTTGGACGCGGTGCGTGTAGGCCAGGAAGGCCTCGATAAAGCCACTCTTGTCCAAACTCGAGGTAGGGAGGAGTGTTTTATCCTCAGATTCATGGCTGATCATTAATACTAGACCCCGCGAAATCGCTTCAATTGACCTCCAACCTAATACCGATCTTGACATCTACCGGCCTCACACCGTCTTCCCATCCGCTCCTCGGCCTCATCCGTTTACACCAGTCCCTGCTCATCTCATCGCTTGCCGCAAACATGACCCAAGAGAACCTTGACGAAATCATACGCACAGCGACCAAAGTTAGCACAGGCCTCTCCAACATCCTTTGTGAAGGCCATCCCGTCCGCGGCCTAGCGCTCGCGGAGCTTGGCAAGATCCTCGCCGTCGATGAACCCGCTCCAAAGACGGATCCGCGCGCGGCGGGCGTGTACCCGCCATCCGGGCCACCGCGGCTGAAGCTGGCGTACGACACGCTCGTCAAGGCGCGCGGGGAGCTGCTGATTGGCTTTGGGCGCGCAAATGAAGGAGGGCTGGTGGGGAGGGAGGTCAGAGAGACAATCGTGTCGCTGGAGAAGGAGATTGGGGTCTGGTCAGAGGGTGTGAGGAATGTAAGGCGGGACACTGTCGCGCCGTGGAAGGTTACTTCGGCTGGGTAGTAACATGCCATTGAAAATGTTGAGGGGATCAACCTCGCAAAATCTTACTCAAACACGCGAGCAAAATCATTGATGCTGGAGTGTTTCAGCAGCAGTCATATATCGCAGGAAATTCTCGTGAAGGGCAACCAAGAGCCGAAATATGCTAAAAAACCCTCAATCTGGATGAGCGAATGCTGGAAGATGTCTAGGAAAGCAAGAAAGCAAAACACAAAAAATAGCAATGATATGATACACGGCAATCCTGCGTCGACCTGGCTGGCAACTCAGGACGGTCTCTAGAGTACCATATGAAATGTTCTGTGGGGAGTGATAGATAACGGTCGCCGGTGGCCTCGAGGAGGAGGCGGTGTTGGAGGAGAAATGTTTTCCTTTCCTGGTCGGACGTTGAGCTGACGCCGGGAGAGTTGGGTGGCTTTGGCGAACAATCTTTTGAAACTGCCTTGACGAGTAATCTTTGCGTTGCCAGCGACCGGGCGCTTAACAATAGAGTCAGCCTCAGCGACGTGGTTGACGACGGCTCTGACGGCGGGCGGTGATTTGCTACGCTCGGAGATGCACATATCGGTGGCAGCTACAGAGATCGTCGGCACCTTGCAAGGCACCTTGCCTCCGAATCGAGATGAGCTGTCCTCGAGAGCATGAATGTAGGCTGATACCTGCTTGCGGCAGGCGGAAAGGATCGGATGGGCCTGCTTGAACCTCAGCGGGACGTCTGCCATCTCATCGTCAGCCCCCTCTGCGAGTTTGGACTTCGCAACACGAGCGCCCTCGGCCTTTACCCAATTGCGGAAGGAGGTCGAAGTCGAAAGTGCGATGAGCGGCTTAGAAAGGGAAGGGTCCGCCGTGAAACGAGGAGGTGTGGGCGGGCTGACATATGGCGTGTCACTGAGCGCGCTAAGAGCCATCTTCTTGTTCTCCTCGAGCAGATATTGGGTATAGCTGTTACGAGCAGTCGCTCTGGCCTTCTTGGAAGTGCAAGGATGCGTCAAGACCTTTGGGAATTTCTCGAGCACAGGTAGAGGACCCTTGACGGTGGCGAGCGACTCGATGCTGATGGCCACGGAGATCTCGCGGGACTCTGCGAGTTTGAACGACATCCAAGAAACGCACTGTGGCAAAGCAGCTGATCGCGATTCCGTCGCCGTTGACGATACAGACACTTCCATGGGTGGGGCAATAATGTCCGGAAACTGCTCTGGAATGTCTGCGCAAACGGTGGTCTTCTTGACGACCTCGGCGATGGACGTACTTGTGTCGCTGCTGGCTGCCATGGAAGCTTCGTGGGAGTTGTTGAACTTGAAGGAGACCCATGAAACGGCAAGGGGCAGGGCGTCTGAGCTGGGGTCGAACGTGGCTGACGTCTCAAGAAAATTTACCGATAACTTAGGGCTCTGTAACGAACATTGAGATTTGGTAGTGGCTGGAAAAAATGGCTGACACTCACAGTGGTGATGCACTTGAGCGATATTCGGGAGCAAGCAGGTGTGAACGAAATCGGTGGTACTACTGATTCATCTGACTGTAGTCGAGGCAGATTAGAATGCGATCGTGAATGCAGAAAGCAAAGGTACTCACGAAAGTGCAACCTGAGCAATTCACCTGGAGAGCATAGAGGTCAGCCACACAGATGGGTAGGGTGTAATGAATGATTTACCCTGCCAGGCTCGACTTCACCAGTGCAGACGACCTCAATCTCGTCCCTGCAGATGCCAGGCGTGATATTCGACTCTTCGTATGCGATCTTCATTTCCTTGACCAGTATCTGGGGCAGCGTAGAATACTCGCTGTGGAGGAAGGGGGAAGAAATAACCTTCGATGTGGATCGCTTACGCAGCTTCTTCTTTACGGCGTTGAGAACTTTGATTGCCATCGTGGCTAGGAAGCGTTACGACGGCGAGGAGGCTATGTGGGGCGAGCGCGATGAAAAGTCGCCCTAGGATGCTCGTGGAATTTGGGCAAATCGGAGAAGGAAAGGCCACGGCTGACAAGGGGCATCGTATACCCCAGCCTCCAAGCGATTTGCCACATTCGAATTAGGCTGGGCCCGCTCTTAGGCATAGATACCCGACCGAGTTAATGGAGCGGCCATATGGGGCCAGTTATGAGAGCTCTAAACGTGTTGTTGCGTGCGTGCCAAACAGTACATGACAAGAGTTGTCTAAGGAAAAGCAAGTTGACCTGCAGGAAATTTAGCTTGAGCGAGCGGGGAAGATGAACTTTAGTACCTATTGCAAGCTCAATGCTCTCTCGTTTTGCAAATCAGACCATGAGCCAAGACCAAATGCTTCTGGAATCCGGGCCCAAAATTCGCGCCTCCCCTCCATGTGTTGATCATAGGCACTCGCTCTGCAGAGAAAGCATAAGCCGCCATCCCATTCATCGTCCCAGGGACACAGCCCTTCGATGTCCACTGATGGCACAAATTTTCTCGCCAATATATTCAGACGAGCCAAGCGACACGCCGTTATTGAGCCACATGGAGGGAAATCGGATACCATCCAAGAGTACGTTGTGCGAGATTGGAGTACCGCCAGTTTGGGATAGGCTGATATGCATAACACCATGTCTTGCGGGTTTAACTTGACATGAGATCCCGATCCAATGTCTGGGAATCCGTTCACAAGATTTGTCCAGTAACGGCCGGGAATACTTCCCGAACAACAGTAGGAATAAAGACTCATCGGCCGCAAAGAGTCAATTCCAAGCGCACTGGCCAACTTCGCAACTTGACAGTAGATTGTGTTGTTGTATGCTACCATAGTCCAATCATCCGTTGCGAGGAATGTGTCAAAATCAACAGGGAATTCGTAATACAGTCTCCTCAAGGCTTCTTTTCGCAGCGCGTCGATATCGTATTTCATCCCCAAGCGGAGAAATGCAGCCACGACCCCGATCGGTAGAGGCTTGCCAAGAAACTCCCTACACGTTCGTTGGCCACAGGTGAACATCGAATGGATACGCAGGAAAATGAACTCACCGGGGCCGGAAGAGAGCATCAAAAACATGCTCAACGTCCATTTTGGAGTCCGTCAATTGTACAACCGGACAGCCTTCCACCAATTCCTCCTGCAGGTTTAGAGGTTGCGGAGAAGTAAACATGTCCCGAAATACGGATGAGCTTTGCGACAGCAGGCTGCGGTGCACTTTGAACTGGGTCTTCTCCGCTTCTACCACCACCGTTCCGTCCTCATACCAGATCCGCGAGCGCGTTGGGAGCATAGTGGCAGTGACGTGGATGGAAGGACCTCGCTGCTTGTGGATGAAGACAAAGGAGAAGTGTCAATCGACGATTGACGCCGAGCCGCTGCTGATCACACAACGACAGTGATGCTTAACCGCATTTCACCGCACCACGGACGACGATTGGCGGCAGGGGCATGTGCGCCTCTTGACCGTCTCTCAGCTCTCAGCTATGACCTGGTCGACAGCCCCTTGCTATCTCAAACCGCACCCTACTCGCTCAATATCCACAACTAGGCACATGCAACCACCCCGACGCCCGTTTTCATCATCTTCCGGTCTGCGGGCACCAGGGCGGCGCAGGGATTACTACGAGATCCTACGAATACCACGCACAGCGACTGTGCAAGAGATTAATGTCAGTACTCCCGCATTTCGTTGCTGCCCTGTTGCTCGTGACTGATCAGAGAGCTCGCAGTCCGCGTACTACGAAGTGAGGAATTGCCTCTCTGGTGTGCAATGCCCACTCATCATTGAATGTCCAGTTAAGCAAACTGTACCACCCCGACCACTCAAAGGCGCCAGATGCCGTGCGACTGTTTGGCGAGATCACTGAGGCGCGCGAAGCTCTGTGCCACCCGGAGCTGCGGTTCGTGGAGATTCACTGGCTGGCTGCGTCGAATTTGTGCCAACTAGACCTCGAACAGAAAACTCCGTGATGCTGAGCTGAACGCTCAGAACTTCTCCAAGTCTCGAGCAGCAGCAGTAGAGTACGTATCGTTTGTAGCTCGTGGTGGCACCCGACTAACGCTCAACGTGTAGTCTGGCCCGAAAGCAGTATGAGCTGCTAGAGAAGCTTCGTGCAGAGAAGAAGCTGAAAGACTACGTCCAATCTCGCCAACCCCGGCCGAAACCTAACGAGCAGTCTACGGCCTCGGGCTCCAAGAAGAAGGCCCAGCCCCAAGCCGCCCGCATGCAGACCAAGTTCTCCCCGGATTTCTTCACGAAGGCGCCCCCGCCGCCACCCAGGCCCAAGGTGGTCGTCACGCCGCCATCTCCCAAACTGACTGTCCGCCCCCTCTACGTGCCCAACATCCCGCCCTCCCGCCAAGATCTCCGAGCGTACGAGAATATGCAGACATACGCACACATATCTAAACACCTTTTCCCTGATGGAAATGTAGGTGCATTCAGGCCACCCAGCACGCGAATCAAGCTGATTCCTGCCTCTGACAGGATCCGTTCGCAGGAATTGGGTGGTGGGAGCCGAGTGGTGAAAAGTTTCGGGCACATACCAGAGCGGGAGTGCCAGACGAAGTTGGGAAAAGAGCGCTGGCAAAGGCGTTTGAGATTCTGGCAGAGGTGCTGTGATTCAACTGTGATTTTCCCGCTTCCGCTCATGGTGTGGCACAGGAGGCGAAAAGGGCGGAACAGCAAGGTCGAAAGGATGAAGGGGATATATCAAATCGCTCTGATGATAAATCGACAGAGAAGGCAAAGCGGTCGGATTGGCGCTCCTGGTTCTCGTGACCCATTGACAAACTTGTACCGTTCGAACTATGGAGTGTTGTAGGAGTCTGCATGGGCGTGTCCAATGTATGTTCCTTTGTATTATGTATTACCTCTAATCATGGTGGAGAGCCGGGCATATCCCTTGGCTCACTACAAGGAACACATTGACATTACACAATACTGGCAGATTCTTGCGCTATGGCCGCGTGCATCGTTCAGCACCTTCACCAATCTCAGCCGTTTCGTCGTTGTTGGTCTCACACCCGGGTTTCGTCTCCGCTGCTTCCTCAAATTCTGCGTTCCTGACCTCTATACCGCATGGACCGCTGCATGTCGCGTGCATTGCTGAAAGTCGCGACATTGTCATCGACGACAGCCGAGCGAATCTCATAACTTGACAATGGTCATACCAACCCTGAGAGTTGCACTTCCGGTTTCTCAGAGACCCCCGGGGCCCGCTGGGAAGTCACCTGTCTCGGGCACAATACTTACACCACCTTGACCACTGTGACAGCCTGCGGTTGATTGGTGGTGGAACTGATTTATTCTGGGCATTGGAATATGGCACGTTTCATCGCTGCGCTTTTGTGATGGCTGAGTATGTACACACTCTTCTTCAACTCAATCTGCTATGCCGCTGCGTCATTTATCGGAAGAAGACGATTACTCGAAAGCTATGATGTGATATCATCTCGGATCACCCAGCCATCGCGCTCTAGCCTGGACCGCGAGTGTGCCCGGCGGCCGAGCACGCCGCTTGGCTGCGCGACTGCGAGGAAGCCGCTGAGTGCGCCGCGCGCGTTTGGGACTGCGCGCCGAGGTATAATACGTCGGAACTATGGCCCTTCGTCGGCCACCACCAACGCCATGCCCATGCGCTTCCCAGCTCTCCCGCTCGTCCTCGCACTCGCAGTGCCCCTGTCAGCAGCCGCGACGCCGCTTCACCTGCAGGCACTCCTCGCCAACACATCTGCACCCCTCGTGACGAACCACACCACCGGCGTATCGTACCTCGGCACCTCCGCGCACGGCGTCGACGAGTTCCAGAACATCCCCTTCGGCCAGGCCACGCGGTTCGCGCCTCCCATAGCGCACGTGCCCGCCGCGAACACGACTATAAACGCGACGGGCCCAGGGGCGGCGTGCCCCCAGCCATTCGTGCCGACCCCCGGCATCCCACTGTTCTCCAACGTGACGCGCATGTCGGAGGACTGTCTCAACCTGCGCATCGCGCGGCCGGCGGGCACGCCGGCGGACGCCGCGCTGCCCGTGATGGTCTGGATCTACGGAGGTGTGCTGTCTGTCCTGGTTTTTAGTGTGTGATTGCTCACGGGGATGATTCAGGAGGAGATTTCATCGGGCAGATATACGACCAGTCGTACACGCCCGCCGGGCTTGTGCTGACGGCGCTTGCGAATGAGCAACCGATCCTCTACGTCGCCGTGAACTACCGCGTAAACAGTGAGTCGCACGCTCGCACCAGACCTCGCACCAGACCAAGCGGCACTGACGCGGCGGCGCAGTCTTTGGCTTCGCGAGCTCCGACGCTCTGAGGGACGCGCGCTCGCTCAACGCAGGACTGCGCGACCAGCGCCTCGGTATCGAGTGGGTGCGCGACAACATCGCCGCGTTCGGGGGCGACCCCGAGCACATCACGCTCTTCGGCGAGAGCGACGGCGGCACGGGCGTGGGGCTGCAGCTGACCGCGTACGGCGGCAAACAGGGCGTGTCATTCCGCCGCGCGATCATGCAGAGCGGGTCCGCCGCGGCAGACCAGGGTGTCAGCGGGAATGTGAGTGCGGTGAACACGGCGGCGGTCGCGGCGAGCGTGGGCTGCGCGGGGCCGGGGGCGGATGTGCTGGCGTGTCTGCGCGCGCTGCCGATGGAGACGCTGCTGAATGCGACTATTGCGCGGGCGTATGCGGTGGCGCCGCCGTTTGGGTTTAGCACGTTGTGAGTTGCCCTTCCCGTTCTGGGGTGCCCGGCTGAACGTGCTTGTTTAGCTTTGGCGTGGTCGACGGCGACTTTATTCCTGCTGCGCCCTCGGTCCTCGTCAAAACGGGTCAGTTTGCACGGGACGTCAGCGTCATCGTCGGGTGGAACGCGGACGACTCGTCGTTCTTCACCTCGCCCGCCATCAGCACCGACGCAGACGTCGCCGCGTCCCTCAACCAGTTCCCCGCGCTCAAGAACAGCTCCATCGCGCACATTCTCGACATGTACCCCGTCGCCGAGTTCGCCGGCGCGGTCCTGCCCAACGACACCGTCACCGCGCAGTACTACCGCGCGTCCCGCATCCTGCGCGACCTGACCGTCACGTGCGTTGCCGTCGACCTCGCGTTCCACGTCACCAAGTACGCCGAGCGCGGGGCCACCGCGCGGCTGTACGACCTCAACCAGACCGCGCTTGCGACCCTCTACGTGGCGGACGCCATGCCGTACCTGGGCGTGAGCCACTTCAGCGACATCCCATATATTTTCGACGAGGTCGATTTCTTCCCGGGGGCGACGGCGGCGGACGCGGCGCTCGCGCGCGCGATGGCGGGGAGCTGGGCGGCGTTTGCTGCGAACGGGGATCCTGCGCGCGTGAAGGCGGCGAATGGGACGACGCTCGGGGAGTGGCCGGTTGCGTTTGGGGGTGGTGCGAAGGGTGATGCGCCGACTGAGTTCGTGGTGAATGTTATCGGCGGGCCGTCTGCGGGGCCTTCCACGGTCACGGCGCAGAACGGGACGGGTTCTCTTGCTGCTGAGAAGCTGGCGGTCAGGTGTGCGTATCTGAACACGTTATACGATGAGCTGCAGACTTGATCAATAGGGATTGACTACTGCTGCGGGCGTTGGAGGATGGTTCGAACACTTGTGGTTCTCATAACAGTTGCTGTATTTATCCAAACTATTTTAAAGACCTATACAAATATTATTCTCGAACCTACATGAACTCCAATGCCTTGTCTGGAGTTGGTGTTTGAATGTTTCATCAATATTCCGGGATAATATCCACCCGTATGGCTGCCCTAATACTACTTGATGCCACCAGACAATATAAACCTCATTTGTTGCGAGCATTGTGCGAGGAACCATGAAGAGTCCAAGGGACTCTCAAGCTCTCGCCGCAATGTTGATAGTCACACGGGTGAATCGCGGGAGCCCGCGCGAACGGTCGACCGCGTTAAATGGGTTTACTGTGAATGGCCTTGCAAAGCGCCTACATGAAAGTAGCATCAGAAAAATCGAGCATTTCTGTTTGGATATAAGTATACCATGTTTTTCAATGTAGCGAGCACCTTCATTTGAAATTTTTGCTAAACTTGGCATGAAATTTGTGCAGGCAGGTCAGGCAACTTTTGTGAGTCAGATGCAGGTCGTTTGAAGGCCCCAAGGCTGAAGGTCGCACAAGAGCATACATTGGTGCTTGATGCAGCGCAAGCACGCTCAATGACCGCCGTGGAGGGTGTGCAACCCTTTGCTGAAGATGCATACGCACATGGACTCTGCGCCACACGATGGCTTGCAAATAGTCGCCATTTCGAAGTAATTTGAATCCACCGCATTGATTATTATTCAAATCTGATATATATCACAACAGAAACACTCCAATCTCGAAACGTGCATATATAATTGAGAACAACATATTTACATCTAAAAGCCACTGCAACTCTGCCGTTCTCAACTTGAACCACCGCGCCGATGTGGCGCCGTTCCCGATGCGGGCGCCTAAGTCAGCACTCCTCCTCCCGACCATGACGATCCTGCGCGCCCCCCGATCCACCCGCCCCCTCCTGCGCTCCCGCAGACCCTTCTCCTCCTCCTCCCCGCGGCGGGGCACGCACTACGAGACCCTCGGCGTCCCGCCGACCGCCACCCCCGGCCAGATCAAGGTGCGCCTTCCCCTCCCGTGCCCGTGCGCCTGCTTCCGTATCTGATCAGTCTGTCTCCCCAGTCGAGCTTTTACAGGGTACGCTTATCCTTCCCGTGAGATTGCATGGCAGCGCGGAACTGACTGACGCGGGTGCAGCTGAGCAGGGAGTACCACCCGGACGTGAACAAGGACCCCGGCGCGCAGGCGCGCTTCCAGCAAGTGAGCGAGGCGTGGGCGACGCTCAAGGACGGCCGCGAGAAGTGCGTCTTCATCCCACCCTGTTCGTCCTGCTACCGCTGACGGGCAACGCAGGCGCGAGTATGACAGGAAGCTGCGGGAGAGCGAGATGTACGGCCACGGCCACGGCCGGCACGCGCCCGCGCACGGGGCGTACTACGAGTCCACGCCCGAGTGGTCCCCGCACGCGCGCCGGCACACGCGGCAGTCCGCGGAGTGGTCGTGGACGTATACCTCTAGGACATCCTCCGGCTCTGGTGCGTCATCTGCCCGTTATCGCAGCATGTTGACTCAGCATATATACCCATCAGCATTCACAGGGGGCAGCGCGTTCCGCCGCCCGGGCCAGCAGCAGCGGCACGACCCATTTAACAACCCCTTCGTCCAGCGCGCGACGGGCAAGGCGCGCGGCGACCCCACCTTCTCCTCATCACACCCGAGCTCCGGCTCCGGCTCCTCACACGCGAATCCGGGCGCGCAGAGCAACACCTGGCGCTCGGCCAAATCGACGCGCGCGGAGCGCGAGCATGCGCGAGAGGCGGAGGCGACAAGCGGGAGCGGGCTGTTCCGCACGGTGCCGACGATCGGCGTGACGCTGCTCTTCCTCGCGCTCGCGCACGGGTGGGGCGCGCAGGCGTGACTTAGGTGTAGGTAAGCGCTGTTGAATCTGGATCTGGGTATGATAGCTCTAATCTAAATCTACGATAGAGCAGTCTCGTCCGCAGGCACCTCCCCCGCCCCCGCCTGCGCATCCCGCTCCCTCGCCAGCCGCCCCTTCCCCCGCGCCCGGTCCACCCCGCGCCACATCCCCCTCGCCCTCTCAAACACGCCCATCCCCTCATCATAGCGCCCCGCAAACCTCCCCACCTCCCCCTCAAACCCCTCCCTCCCGGGCCCATCAGAGAGGACGGCGCGAATCCCGGCGAAGAACGCGTCGAGCACGGCGAGGTTGTGCAGCGCGAGCAGCGCGTGCGCGGACATTTCGTGCGTGTGCAGGAGGTGGTGGAGGTACGCGCGCGTCAGCGGCGGGAGGTGCGTTTGCTCTTGGGCGGCGGGGGCGGAGGTGGGGGAGGGGGAAGGGAAGGAGAGGTGGTCGAGCGCGCTGTGCGCGATGTGCGTCGCGGGGGCGCGCGGGGAGCACGCGGCGCACGGGCATGTGGGCTGGGTGTCGGGCGTAGATGTAGGTGTAGAATCGCTGCCCGCGAGCAGCGCATCCGCGAGGCGGGCGAAGTCCATCGCGTACTTGTCGTCGTATAGATTGTGCCCCAACTCCCCCTTCTCCCCTTTCTCAGCCTCGGAAGCGGGCACGGGGAACACGAAGTCGAGCGCGACGCCGACGCTCGCGGCGTCCTGCGCCCACGCGGCGTCGAACACGTCGACGCCGACGTCGCGCACGAGGCGCAGGATCTCGTGCGGCGACGCGGGGGAGTTCACGAGGCGCAGCTTCGTGGGCGGCAGGGGCGCGAGGGACGCGCGCAGGAGGTCTGCAATCGGTGCAGGGGGCTCCGCAGTGCGCAGCGGGACGAGGTCGAACGTGTACCCCGCGACGCCCGCGTCGAGCGTCGGCAGCGGCGCGACGAGCGCCGCGTCGGGGCCATACAACGGCTCGAGCAGGCTTTCTGCGAACGCCGCGCGCGCGGGGGCGCTCGGGCCGCCTGCCATGTGCACGAGCACGTTCAGCGGGTGCGTCCCGGCTGTGGTAGTTGCGGTGGTGGCTGGAGAGGCAGAATTGGGGGGCGGGGGGAACGGGCGGAGGAGGTCCGCGAGCCACGCGGCGGAGCGCGCGAGGCTCTTCGTGAGGCGCTTCTGCGAGTGCGGCGGGGGCGTGTACGGCGTGTCGCTGAGCGCGACGACGAGGTCGGGGTTGCACGCCGCGACGTACGCGCGCCAGTCGCTGCTCGAGACCTGCGTGCGCGTCAGTGTTAGTCGATGTCAGAGCGCGGGGGGAGGGAAGGGCAGACCTTGCGCACGCCGCGCAGGGTGAGCGCGGCGACGTGGTCGTTCCCGTTCGGCGGCAGCTCGCGCGCGCACGCGGGGTCGCGCAGCGCCATCACGAGCGTGTTCCGCGCCGGGGGGAACCCCAGGAACGTGTGCAGCGGGTGCGCGCCGCCTTGCAGCGTCGGCACCGGGGGCACCTGCTCCAAGCTATGCTGCTATCAGCCGTATTCGCACGGAGGGAGCACGGGACTGACAAGGTCTCGAAGGGGATGTTGACCCAGTGCACGGCGTCGGCGGCGCGGTGGTGGTCGCGCGAGAGGTGCGGGACGACGCCGCGCGAGGTCGTCGTCAGCAACGCGGGCGTATCGATCGTCAGATCGGGCGACCCGTCTGGGCGCGTGAGGCGGGCGTGGCCGAGGCGCGGGCCGAATCGCGGGGAGGACGGGTCGGGGGGCGGGGTGAGGCGGAAGGAGAAGGCGCTGGAGGACGACGGGGCGGGCACGTCGGCCATGATCGCAGCGATGCGACGGCGGGATGCAGAAAACAGATTGGCGAGCAGCGAGCAGAGCAAAGCTGCAGGTCAGGTGAGAGGTGGTATTGACTCCGCGGGCTCGCCTGCTGAAATGCGTGGATCTTATTCCACATAGGACTGTAAAATACTTAAAATAAATACAGCAACGTCTACGACACCTGTCCAAGAGCGAATACCCCAATGCCTGCAGCAGTAATTGACCCCCATTGATCAAGTCTGCAGCTGGTCATACAGCGTGTTCAGATACGCGCACCTCACCGCCAGCTTTTCATTAGCAAGAGGATCGGTCCCGTTGTGCGCTGTGACCGTGTCAGGCCCCGCAGACGGACCCCCGATAACATTCACCACGAACTCAGTCGGCGCATCGCCCTTCGCCCCACCCCCAAACGCAACCGGCCACTCCCCCAGCGTCGTCCCATTCGCCGCCTTCACATGCGCCGGATCCCCGTTCGCAGCAAACGCCGCCCAGCTCCCCGCCATCGCGCGCGCGAGCGCCGCGTCCGCCGCCGTCGACCCCGGGTAGGCGTCCACCGCGTCGAAGACGTACGAGATGTCGCTGAAGTGGCTCACGCCCAGGTACGCCGTGCCGTCCGCCGCGTAGACGGCGGCGAGCGCGGTCTGGTTGAGGGCGTACAGCCGCGCGGTGGCCCCGTGCTCGGCGTACTTGGCGACGTGAAACGCGAAGTCGACGCCGGGACACGTGAAGGTCAGGTCGCGCTGTATGCGGGAGGCGCGGTAGTACTGCGCGGTGACCGTGTCGTTGGGCAGGACATCGCCTGTGAATTCGGCGACGGGGTACATGTCGAGGATGCGCGCGATGGTGCTGTTCTTGAGCGCAGCGAGCTGGTGGAGGGCCGCGGCGACATCCGCGTCGGTGCTGATGGTGGGCGACGTGAAGAACGAAGAGTCGTCCGCGTTCCACCCAACGATGACGCTGACGTCCCTAGCGAATTGGCCCGTTTTGACGAGGACCGAGGGCGCAGAAGGAATAAAGTCGCCGTCCACTACGCCGATGCTGAACAGAGTACTGTCAGAGTGGGAATACCTCAAACGGAGAAACGCCAGCTCACAAAGTGTCGAATCCGAACGGCGGCACCGCCGCATACGCCCGCGCAATAGTCGCATTCAGCAGCGTCTCCATCGGCAGCGCGCGCAGACACGCCAGTGCGTCCGCCCCCGTGCAGTTCACGCTCTGCGCCACCGCCGCCGTGTTCGCCGTGCTGACATTCCCGCTCACGCCCTGGTCCGCCGCCGGGGACCCGCTCTGCATGATTGCGCGGCGGAACGCCACGCCCTGCTTCCCGCCGTACGCGGTCAGCTGCAGCCCCACGCCCGTGCCGCCGTCGCTCTCGCCGAAGAGCGTGATGTTCTCGGGGTCGCCCCCGAACGCGGCGATGTTGTCGCGCACCCACGCGATGCCGAGGCGCTGGTCGCGCAGCCCCGCGTTGAGCGAGCGCGCGTCCTTGAGCGCGTCGGAGCTCGCGAAGCCGAAGACTGCCAGGGCGCACGTCAGTGCCGCTTGGTGTGGCGCGGGCGTGGGACTCACTGTTTAGGCGGTAGTTCACGGCGACGTAGATGATCGGCTGCGCATTCGCAAGCGCCGTCAGCACCAGCCCGGCGGGCGTGTACGACTGGTCGTAAATCTGCCCGATGAAATCTCCCCCTAATCATCCCGTGAGCAACCACCCACAAAAACCAGTCAGTCAGACAGCGCACCTCCGTAGATCCAGACCATCACGGGCAGCGCGGCGTCCGCCTTCGTGCCCGCCGGCCGCGCGATGCGCAGGTTGAGGCAGTCCTCCGACATCCGCGTCACGTTCGAGAACAGCGGGATGCCCGGGGCCGGGACGTACGGCTGGGGGCACGCCGCGCCCGGGCGCGTCGCGTCCACCGTTGCGTGCGCCGCGGGCACATGCGCGACGGGCGGCGCGAACCGCCGCGCGCCGGCGGTGGACGCGCCGAAGGGGATGTTCTGGAACTCGTCGACGCCGTGCGCGGACGTGCCGCGGTACGACACGCCGGTGGTGTGGTTGGTCACGAGGGGCGCAGAAGCATTAGCGGACAGTGCGGAGGTCGAGAGGTGAAGCGGCGTCGCGACTGCTGACAGGGACGCTGCGAGTGCGAGGAAGAGCGGGAGAGCTGGGAAGCGCATAGGCATGGCGCTGGTGGTGGTGGGCGACGATGTACCATGGCCCCGATTTATTATACCCCAACCCACACGCGCGTGGTGCACGCAGCACACTAGTGGTGCTTCCTCGCAGTCGCGCAGTCAAAATGACGCGCTCGGCGAGCACAGGCTGCACAGCCCAGGCTAAAGCGCGATGGATTGGGTGATCCGAGGTGATATAACATGACAGCTCTCGAGGATTTCATCCCGATAATTGACACAGCAAATTGAGTTGAGGAGAAAACGCAGCGATGAAACTGAATGTCAATCAACCGCAGGCTGTCAGTAGTAAAGCGAAGTTAGCGAAGTAGAGCGAAGTGTTGTTTGACTATTGCTACCGAATCGGATGACTTTTCGCTGCGTGTTCAGACAGGGTCGCCATGAGTCGCTCAAATTTTTCGAATGCATGGACCAGAATGAGAAAGCAAAAGCGAGCGGGGGTATAATTAAAGAAAGCAAGCGGTTACTTTTGGGAGCAATAATGATAATAATGATAAGTGTCCGATCCATGCAATAATTAATTGGGCTTCAGAGCCTGCAAATGCTTCAACTTCGACGCCAGCGCCTCCTGCACCCCCACCGACGGGTGAGCTGACTTCTCATAGAACGTCCCCGAGCCCTGTCTGCTCAGCACCCGGCTGGGCGTGGGAGACGGGTATACAGACCGCTGCATCGACTCAGCGGAGTACACACTGGAGCCCGAATCGGTGTGCAAGGAGATAGCGGACGCGTCGGCTAACGCGAAAAGCTGGCGCCCTTTCCCTTTTGGCTGTGATTTCACCGATGGGCTCTTCGCCTGCGAGAACAGCCCCCGCTGCTCGGGTGCGGGAGAGACTGCGCGGCTGCTCGGACCCGACCAGCACTCAGGCGGCGACCAAGGCACCGCCGGTATGTCTCCCTCCCGGGGCCCGCCTCTCCTTCTGGGCTGCGACTCGGGCTGGGGCCGCTTGCTGGACCGGCGCGGACGCGGCGGGGGCTCGACCAAGTTGTGTAGGCTCGACGATGAGGTCGATTTGGACGAGGGGAGCGACGAGCAGATAAGATCCGGCGTGAGACTCGAGCCGTCGCTTCTCTCGCCATCGTCGTCGGGCGACGGACGGGTCGCAACAGGCAGCAGCGGCTCCGAGGCCGATGGCGCTGCAGGCTGGGGGCGGGAGCTTGTCGACGGCAGTGGCTGGCTCTCTGTCCTCTCCGGCTGGCATGGAACCGGAGGTAGCGGGAGCCTTCTCGGCGCGTGGCCGGCTTCCTTCTCCTTCGGAGCCACGGACATGCCAGTGTCGATGCCGCTCATATCCGTTGGGGACGCTTGCTGGCTGCTTGCGTGCTTGCGGTACGCAGAGTTTGAGCTGAAGGGGATAGGCGCGAACGGGGTGGTGGGGATGGGAGGCAGCGGCCGCAGCTTGGCGGGCTTGGCGCGGATTCCTGGGATCGAAATTGGATGTCCAGAGGCAGAAGAGCTAGATGAGACAAGCGCATGGGCTGCCTGGGAGGTAAAAGGTAGTGATAACGGCTTCATGGCAGAGTGAAGATCTGCTGGACGTTGTGCCGCATCATACTCCATGCTAGTGTGGATGGTGTGATGCGCAGATGCAGATGGGAACATCATGTCCACCCTCTCCCTCGTCTCGACTTTTACCGCCCGTGTCCTGTACTGATGCGGCTCCGGAGAAGGCGTTCTGCTGAACGAGATATCCAAGCTCATGCGCGGAACGTCTAGATGCGGAAGCACGGGCTTTTCATCGTCATCGCTGGCTGGAGAGAGCGGTGTGGGGCTGCTGGTTGTGCGCAACCGAGCTTCGTAGGTGATGTTGACTATCTCATCACGTGGATGTGGGCGAGATGGGAAGGCATGTTGTAGATGGGCAAACTCCTCGCTGGGGTGTGCGTGACGACGGAATATGTTAATAGGGAATCCGAGTTTGCGATGGGTAGGATGGTGATGGGGCGGATCATCGCTTTTCTTAAGCTTTCGGGTTCGTGGTGGTGAGGTTGAGCGAGCAGGGCGAAGGCGATGAGTTGGATAAGCGGGATGTATGCTGGCTGCTGTCATAGGAAAGCGGGACACGTCGAGGGTCATGTTGACAAGCGATTAGGAAAGCAAATGCGGAATGCGGGGAGGTTGACTGAATCCTGATGCGAGATTATATGAATGGCGTTCGGGTATATAAATGCTAACGACGGGTTCTTCAGTTCTACAGTGCGGAGCTGGGTCATATATGAACTCACCGGAGTATGTCTATATGGAAATGATTAGATATTGGCAAGCAGGGTCAACCGCAATGCCAGAGTATGAGGGAATGAACCTGGGGGTGCTGAACATCACGAACTGACCATGCAATGCGATAAAAGCTGACTTACTGTATGCACGAGTGGTATAGATGGGTTGGATGATATTTTGGCATACCCCGACAATGTTGCCTATTATATATCATCTCCTTGGCGAAGCCGCATTAGTCGGTGTGATGCGTGCATGGTTCTCCATCTCGTAGCAAATCTGCCGAGACGAGAGGACTTCGTGATAGCTGTGCATCGCCGCTGATGTCACAATGATTGCTGTTTAGTGCTGCAGATATCACCGAATGGCTCCGAGTGCATTGCACACCATGTACCATTATTGCCGCAAGAGGGTACATAGTCGAACTTGCCGGCCTATGTCAGAACGAACGGATCAGCTAGGGATCGACAGGCGAGCTGGATATGTATATCACTCTGTCAAGAAGCAAACTGACGTCGGTTGGCAGAGGGTCTGGCTCCGCGGTGAGCGGCAGTGCCCAAGTTGAGGTCTCCTCTTTGCTCCGCCCCAGCCGAACGCAATTATCCGAAATGATTTTCGCCGGCTCGAGGAAAGATTGATAGCGTATCATCACAACGAACTGTTAGGCATTTGTCGTTCCAGAGGATTGTCGTAGGGCGGTGCAGAAAAGCCATTAGCGCTGACAAGCGGAAAGGTCTGCACGTGGCTGCGGCGGCCGGTTCGCCGTCGTCAGCAAGTCGTGAGTGTGCTTCGTCCAGTCATGATTATTCTAGTCATGATTTACTCGCCCTTTCGATATCTGCAGTAATGAGCTCAAGAGAATCTCCAGCCCTCTGCCGACTCCGAGTCCCAGGACAAAAAACCTTCGCAAAAGACCTTCGCAAAGTTGGCCTGGAAAAGTTTGAGTTCATCTACTAATTGATTGCAAGGCATGTTAACATTGCTTGCAATTTCAATGTACCCTTTGTGATATTGCCAAGTCCACCTAGCTCAACACAACTACAGTCCCGTGGAACGCGTTCTACCAGAAGTTCCTACGTTGACCAATATGGGTGGTGGGGACCCACTGAAGGCAACACGCGCATACTGAATTGACTTTTTCTCCGAGCCTGTCTGCGATTACGTCGGCTCCGCCGTTCCTTGAACGATGCGATTGAGTAGCCATGAGCCCAAATGACAGAAATGTGTTCTATTTACACGGTTCGTGCCCTTATTATGCCCCTACCGTCAATGCTTTGACCTTAGTTGATATATTGAATCACAGTCGTGCGATGTGAGGGTCTATTTGACCATGCGAACAAGGCTCCAGATGTACTCGTTGAGATCGAGGCTGATGGATACCAAATGAAAACCAGCGTCATGAAGAGATCTCGTGATCCAGTCTGGAATGAGGAGCTCAAGTTGTGAGATTTACTTACTTCGGCGCCTGCGCCAATTAACTGATCTTGCATTATAGTATGGCACTACCAACCTCTTCCCTCTCACTAATGGTCAAGCGTCAAAGTAAATTTGGTGGTGAAACAGAGCATGGACGCATCGAAATCGTTGCTCAGGACTTATTAGCCGACCTTGGCCAAGGTACGCAAGCTGCAACTATCGTTCAAATCTACCCCTGAATTTTATGGTGACACAGATACTATCTTAAATCTTCAGAAAGAAGGGAAACCCGTTGATGGAGCCAGATTGATTGTTCGAATGCGGCCGGGAGAAGTTGTGGATGGATCTTCTTTGACATCTGTTATCGAAGAAAGCCGAAGGGTAGTCACAGACAGATTGGAAGGACAAGATAATACGATGGAGAGCTGCCTCAATTTTGTTGTCCAAAGGTTAGGAGTTCTCGCGTCCATCATAGACGAAGCTGCGCAGGTGAGTACCCAATGAGATCCAGTCATCGGTACAAGCATTAAATAAGCACCAACTTTCTTCAGATTCATCCTTTTGTCAATCTCGCATGGCAAGTAACCGCTTCCGTCTACAAGGTCACGATCTCAGTTCCAATCCCCGATGAACTCATATTCAAATGTCATTCCAGGTAATCCAAGATCAAGTGGTTCGCGACGAACAAGTTCTTGCCCTCCTGAATACCATGAAGGATTTGTATTCGTTTGTCGACATACTATTAGTCTTTCCCGACAGAATTGCCACCTTGAAGGACACTATTGGGAGAATATCACAGCAAACCTTCGAATGTGCTGTTTTCATGCAGGAATACGCCGGGAAGGGATTCTCCAGTAAGATTCTTGTACACTTTGTTTCAATCGCCTGGCTGATCTCGCATTAGAACGCGTCTGGACGCATACCTTGACCGATGCCACTACAGCCAAGATCAGTCGCTTCATCGACGAATTTACTACATTGAAGGCCTCGCTGGATATGGGTGTAACTGTTCAGACTGGACGCGTCTTGCTGCGCACTCTAGCCAAAGGAGAAGCTATTGGTTAGTGCAAATACCCAAATATCGAAAATAGTGCTAAAATAGTGTATGCAGTCAATCAACAAGTTCTGGACGCCTTGAGACCAGCTTTCATGGATCTCCATGGCCGTCCAGAATGTCTGCCGGGTACTAGCCTCGAAACAATGAAGATAGTCGTTGAGTGGGCCACGAACCCCGCCACTGATCAGAATATACTCTGGTTAAACGGCGTAGCGGGATCAGGGAAGAGCACGCTGTCGACTTCCCTCGCCAACATCTTTCGCGAAATCAACTGTTTGGGGGCATTCTTGTTTTTCAATCGTGATGTAGCGGAGCGATGCCAGCCCTCCAACGTCGTGCGCACGATAGCCTATCAACTGAGCATGTACGATCATCGCATCGGCGATGCAGTTTGCAAGGTTGTGGTGGAGATGCCAACAATCATGCGAGGCAACAGTCAGTTACAATTTTCCAAGCTTCTGGTGGAGCCGCTTCTATCATTATCCGATGAGCTATTCGACAGTCCTGTCGTTATCATTTTGGACGCCATAGATGAATGCGGCAGCATAAACGACAGAAAAGCACTTCTAAAAGCCATCGCGTCAGACTCGGCCAGATTGCCACCAGTTTTCCGGATTCTCGTCGTAGGCCGACCAGAACATGACATTCGCCAGCACCTCGAAGCTCCTTCGAATGTTCGCACCTTCAGATTGAATATCTCTTCCGATGCCACTCGGCGTGACATCTCCATAATGCTGCGATCTCGACTAGCTGCAATTCGCGCGGATCATGCATCGCTATCGTCCGACCCTGACTGGCCAGGAGAGAAACGGATTCAAGGGCTAGTGCGACGAGCTTGTGGTCTCTTTGTATGGGCAGCCACTGCCTGCATTTTCATAGATTCGGAAGATCCGGAGGAACAAATTCAAATACTCTTGGACGCAGAGCACCACAGCGACGCGCAAACATCGCTAGATAGTCTCTACCGAAAGGCTTTGGAGTCGGTCGGACGTTGGTCGGACTCTGGCTTTGGGTCAAATTTCAGGGATGTAGTGGGCACGCTTCTTGTGCTCAAGAATCCGATGTCAGCGAGCGCAATCGACAAGATTCTGTCCGTCAGTAAAGCACAGAGGTCTTGCTATCATGCTATTTCAAGATTGGGATGCCTGTTTTGGAGCAACGCCATTATTCGACTCTTACACCCTTCGCTTGCCGACTTCCTTTCGGATCGTCGCCGTTGTCACAGCCCGGTGTGGTTCATAGACGTTGCGGCTAATAATACCCGAGTAGCTTTTCACTGCCTCAGAGTACTAGAGGGGACTTTGAAGTACAACTCTTGCGACCTAAAACTATCAAAACACCATCCTGGAGATACGAGTTATTTCTCGGAGGACGCCATTTATGCATGCAGATTTTGGGTTGAGCACGTTTGTGCAGTCGGGCACTCGATTGTGTCGCATTTAGAGGACTTTCTTTTCAAGCATTTGTTGCATTGGCTGGAAGCGATGAGCGTTCTGCGCTGTTCAAGAAGGTCTGTCGCGATGCTAAAGTCTCTGCTCTTGTGGTACAAGGTAGGCCATATTCATTATCCTACGACATTTATACATTATTAATGAACTATTTCTTAGAGAATATCGGATGACACTTCTTCACGTCTCTTTCAGATGATCTATGATGCCCATCGCTTCTCGACAACGTTTATCGAATTCATGGAGTGCCACCCACTCCTGATTTACTTGAGCGTACTTCCATTTACACCAGTCGAGACCATTTTGTACAAGACATTTCACGATGCCAACCTTCATCCGCGCATTATCATCGGGTATTCGCAATCTTGGTCACCCAGGCTATCTACATTACCAGGAAAGGCCGACTTGATCCGATTTGTGAGGTTTTCCCCAGACGGAGAGCGCATAGCCACCGGCTCCCTTCATGGTTTGCTTTCCGTGGTTGACATCGCATCTGGTATCGAGCTTTTTCCGCCGATGCCACTTGGAAACACGGACTGGGACTCCATTGCTTTTTCGTATTCGTTCGACGGCAGGCAGATAGCTTCAGTGCATCCCCCTTCCAACCAAGAAACATCGAGATCATTGATGATATACAATGGATCTTCCGGAGCGCGGATTATTGGACCTTTGGATGGAAGAGATGGACCTTTGTTGGCCTTGACATTCTCCCAAGATGGGCTATACCTTGCATCCAGCTTTAGCGAAGGGACGTCGTTATGGGACACAAGGACGGGTTTGAGGACTACAGTAATTGAGGACTCCTTCTCTTCGCTCGTCTTTATCAACAAGGACTCAGCAATCGCATGCGGTTCGTCGTCGACCGGTGAAGTGGTGGTCCTGGACATCCCTTCAGGAACTCGCATTAAGAGTCTGCAACCCGCCTCCTCAGCTCAAGTAATTTCGATGCATCTATCTACGCCTGGAACTCAGCTATCAGTCATGCGCGGAGATTGGAAAATATATATCTATAGCATCGAAACAGGCGCCCAAGTCAGTGAGACGGAGATGCAAGGGCCGGGCTCGATGGCTGTGAGGAAAGTGGCCTTCTCTTCGGATGGAAACCGTGTCGTTTTGAATAGCCCCGACAAATTCGGAGTGTGGAATGCAGTTTCAGGGGTGAACATCGGCACCTACTGTGATGCCGGTTGGGTCAGCTCTGTCGCTATCAGCAGTGATGGCGATATTGTCGCTTCCGCTTCGAGAGATAAGATGGCCTCCTTCTGGACTGTGATGGATCCTCGAGGGCAAGAAACCGCGCGAAGCGATCCATGGGAGACCCGTCTTGCCGTAATCGCGTACTCTCCTGACGGTGCACGCGTTGGGCTAGTCTTATTACCTTCGGGAAAGAAAGCAGCTGAGACTTTGGTTCGGATTGTGGATGTTCAAACAGGTGTAGAGGAATATCCTCCCCTGTTCGGCCATAGGGCTGCCGTGCGATGCCTCACTTTCTCACCCGATGGACATTTTTTGGCCTCTGGCTCAGATGACCACGACATCAGGCTGTGGAGGGTACTATCTGGAACGGAACAAATGTTGATAAGAGAGGCACACCATGGTCCGGTGACTTCAATATCCATCTCGCCAGACGCGCAGAACATCTTGTCCACATCCTCTGACCACACTGTGTGCATGTGGTGCGTTGCATCGGGGGCTCAGCTTTTCAAACTGGATATTCGAAGCAGCATCACAAAATTATCTGCCGGGGGTCACCCAGCCGCAGCATTCTCTCCGGATGGGTTACGAATAGTCACTTCCACAGAATTCGGCGATTGCATGTCTGTCTGGGACTCCAAAACAGGGTTGTCCGCCCTCGAAGCCACCGATAAACTACCCTTTCATTACAGGAAGTCACCTTCGGTAGGTTTCTCTGCGGATGGCGCGAGGTTTTATCTCAAATCGTATCAGAATCCACGTCATGACTGGGACGCTGATACTGGAATGTTGTCGAAGGAACACCTATCAGACACTTACAGTGGTGATGCTCTTGATGCTTTAGTGCTTGATTCCCGTGGCCGATGGATCCTCGACGTGGCGACTGTTCAACCGCTCTCCCGGGTTCCATTCACCTTTGGTGATGTGAAGTGGACACGGTCTTGCAAAAATTCAATAACACTGGCGACTAACAATGGATTCATTTTGATACATTTCCCGCTCAATGAGACAAAAAGGTGTGCAAACATTCTCTGCTCTTTGGGGGGTCGAAGTAGGCTGCTTATTAACTCTTTTGGTCTGAAAAATAGTGATGCTTGAGTCTGACAATACGGCGACGACATTTGCCGATTGAGCAACACGTGAGCTTCATCGTCCAATATTTATCAACATTTTGCGTCCATAGAAGCAGATAGAATCCTGCGTAATGAAGTTTAGTATATAATACTGCGCGAATATTCAGTTGATGGTGCCAATGGTATCTCTGTATGTAACGTCGCCTGTATGCAGCGCTCCTTTTTGTCTATGAATATTTCTTCTAGCTGGACCCTATCTCTCAATTTTCGGATCACATTGTCGCTATCGCCACGCATGAGCTGTGCTCTCTTCGCATATACGGATCTTTATCAGATTTGTGTTGCCTATCGCAGTTGATCGTCCTAAATTTCTAGTCCTCAAACGCCACATTGCATAAAGCCTTGTACACATTCACATAGTATCCCGATCTATCACGATGATTGCACGATACAGCACGAGATTACTTGTAGGCTGTCAAGCGCCTGGATACATTTGGACTTCTCTTGCCGATTTACCACCACATGATACCTCGACCCGGCGTAACGATCGCCACCAGAATTCTTGCTTTCTCCTACAAACCAGAAATCGACGAACCTACGAAGCAAGCTCTCCGAGAAAGTATCCTCAATCTTCAGACGAAGTGCAGAAGAGATGGACATCCATACATTCGCGATATTTCCGCTGGGTCGCAGAAGTCTAGTGAGCCTTTTAGCAAAGGCTTAGAGGTGTGGCTTTACCCAGTCCGATCACCATCATAATATTTACTAATGATGCCCAGTATATGTTCATAATCACATTCAACAGCTTCGAAGAGCGCAGCTATTTCATCAGGGAAGATCCTGAGCATCAAGCATTCCAGCTTCAACTAAATGAGGTGGTATCGAACGTGTGGATCGGGGATTTCCAAGACAGTGTGTGGGCATAAGCAGCTTGATGGCGGATTCTAGGGAAACTGTTGTAGTAAATAGAGCAATTGAAATCATGGTGTTGAACAAGAATTTTAAATTCGGCTTTCTTGATCTCCATCCTTGACATGATTGGCTTCATGACGAGTAAGAGAAAGCAAATGAACTTTCACAGAGAGCTGACACCGCACAGCCTTGGAAAAAGTCACTTTTTCAATCAATTTCAGTATCGATATCGCAGTGGAGCTCGAGAGCAAACAGAGTCCAGACACACTTCATCGGAAGATTACACGGGCATGTTTTCGCAGGTTCGACCATTTGTCTAGCGGTTGTTGCCCTCGGGAGACTACAAGTCCTTTAAGCAGCATTTGCAACCTCGCGCGGGCATCTAAAACCCAGAGTCATGCTGACAGGCAAATTCATAGCAGCAGGGCCAGGACAAAACCAATTCCTATTGGTAGATTCTACGGGACATGTGTTGCCGTTTTCACCAACACCTGAGATGGTCAGTCAAGTTGCAAGAATGTGAGATTTCATTGGAACGTAGCAAGTCAATTTAGTCGTTATCTTGTATCCCCGCCCATGGGGAAATACCTGTGGTGTTCATCAGTGTCGATGCAGAGTTAGCGCTTTCGGTTAGTGTAGCAAGTTACTTGACGCGACACTCCGCATAGGGCAGCGGGAGCGTGTTGGATCAAAATAAGACAGTAATGAGCTTGATGGAAGTTGGATACAAGACAATGAATGTTATAAAGGACCGTAAGATTAAGACGTGGCAAAGTGAATGTCCGTGATATAGCGAGGGTTATTGTAACGTAATGGAGTCTATGAGCGTCCTTGATGCAGCGAAGGGATGTCAGAAAGAGCTGAGGAAAGTAGACTTGAGTGAAGAAGCAGCCTAAGAGACGAAGGCGAATCTATCTAACGCCTCAAAATACCCCAACCGCTGAGGAACATTACAGCGAAGGTGATCATGATGCCGAAGAATGCCGGGTGGAAAGATAGCTGGCCCAAGGCAGCATTACAAGTGGCGCAGCTCCAGCCTGGGAATAAGTATAATTTAGCATTGTTTTTGAGATGAAAAGAGGACATCAGCCAGTCAAACGATGACTTGAGTATATTCAAGACCCGAATGAGGCTCAATGATAACAATGATAGGTAGCCTCAAAGACGCAAGTACAGAAGGGTGAACTCACCGCTCGCGATGGGAGTGTACGGCTGAGGCGTGTAAAGAGCGAACTGGAGTGCGCTATTCTCCGACATGTAGCCAGGTGACTGTTGCGCGTTGGGTCCCTGGTCACCCCAAATCTTCAATGTGTATTTCCCCATACCCAGAGTGGGCTGAAAGGCGCAGGGGTCAGCTAATCGAGCATCGATGGGTAGCCTCTACACTCACTTGTCCCCCATTGTTCTGATTGTATGAGTATGGGTCCCAAATGACGCTCGTGGCAGATCCAGGGATGATACCATTGGTGGGCCCAACAGGATATGTGTTGCTGTTTTCACCGACGGCTGAGATAGTCAATGAGGTTGGGGTTGCAAGAACATATGTGAGATTCCATTGGAACGTGATGGGATTGGAAGGTGCAATTTTGAAGAAAGAGGTGGAGGACTGGGGCGGCTGCAAGAATGATAGGATACCCGCCGGCGCATCGGTCGGAATGTTGATTGTGCTAGACGATGATGAAGCGGATGCTGATACTGACGCTGAGCCTGATGCTGAGCCTGATGCTGACACTGAGCCAGACACAGAGGCAGAGCCTGAAGACGATGCCGACCCAGACCTCGAGCTGGAAGACGAGCCTGCCGGTGGGTTTGCTCGCTGGCTGAGATGAGGAGTCGCAGTGGGGAGGACGTTGTTCGGCATTGCGAGTGTGGACCTGCAGAGACCTGCAGGGCTATTGGCTGTGGTCTGTGGTGGTGGTCGCGGCTTGGGACGCCCGTGGCAACCATTTTCGCTGGCCGCCACTCTGTCACGGCCTTCTGTCACGCGCTAATCCCTAACTCTAACCCCTACCACCATTCTCCTGCACGCTCCCCAGGCTCGACAAGAATTATTTATCTATATCTTGACTATTACAATTATGGCTGGCTGGAATCTCGATAACAGTTCACATGACAATATGCTCTTTGAGGTGCATGGTCGAAGTTTGGGTACCGCCGGATGCTGCTAGGTGATGTTCTCCGAGCTTCCCCGTCTATATACGTTGCTTCCTGCGATCGATCTACGGCCAACTTCTTACACAACAATATCGATCAGCCTCAGCGGAAGCACGCCATTTCAACCATCTGAACTACTAGATGTTGGTATTGAAATCCCGAACTGAACTGCCGTGTGCCCAACTGCCCTGGGGAGACTGTTGAAAGACCCATGAGGACGAAATGCCCGATCGAACCGTCATTCCATGCCTACATCTCAGCTCAGTTGGTCTGTCAAGTGAAGACAATTGATCGTATGACGTGCAATGCTGTGGGGATTATTTGCCATGCCACCAGTGTTTTGTTTCATGAATGGGCAAATCGATTGACGGTGCCATAATTCGCGGACCATCCGATATCAGTGATCATTACTGTTTATTCGCCTCGCGCCATCTGGTGGCGCAATCTCAGCCCACTTTGCCACCTTCTCCAAGTCCCCGGGGCCATCAGCCTTCTTGACGATCAATGCAGTCACCGCGCATCATAAACATGAGGCATTCGGTAATAGCAATCGTTTGATCAATGGCAAATGACATTGTTATCGGTGATGTTTTGGTCGCAATGGTGGCACGGATTGGACAATCGATGCACTTGCCACCCGCATGCCACTGACTCACTGATTACAAGTGAGTCTGGAACCCAGAACTTTAAAGGAGAAGACATTGTGCTTTCCTAGGTCCCCCATACCCCCCACATCCGGTTAAAGACACTCTTCCAACATCTGACATTGCTTTAGCCTTCAACCTCCATGTCTTGCACCAACGTCATATCTTTCACTCTTCCGATGGACGTCTCTGAAGCCACAAAGCAGAAAGTCCTTCGCGATATCCAGGCACTTCAGGAAAATTGCCTGAAAGACGGTTTGCCGTACATTCAGAACGTGTCGGGCGGGGCGACCACTGCCGGCAGCTCCCATCAGGCAAGTATTGCCTTTCTCGTACACAGCTAGTGACTGACACGATCCGACAGTGGGCTTACACCATGCGCTTCACATCTTATGAAGAATACTCATACTATGCCAAGAGCGATCCAGTGGCCAGGGAGTTCATGGGATGGTTGTCGGATCTTGTAGGAGATAATATCTGGGTAGGGTGCTTCACTTCCGGAGTATGGGGCCAACCCGATATGAATTAGGCGACCCCCATCACGTCGCTCTACAATATACAGTGTTTGCGTATAAATGAACGACATTAAATTCACTAGCAAGAAACAAACCGAAAAACCCAAAGCTTGCGCAATTGATTCACCTTCCATGACATCAAGAAATGTGATTTGGTTGATTATCGGTGGTGGCACCGATACAATGAACCAGCCCAGCGCAAACGCGCGGCCAGCGTTCTGAGCTCGATTGTTATCAGAATCTTGGCACACGCTTCTGACTTGCTGCAATTGTAATCTCACATCAAGAATTCGGGCCGTGTAGCTAACCATAGAAATTTGAGGGCCACGGGGTTGTCTCACGGCAGGACCATATTACTGCAATTGCCTTTGCTATGACCTGGTGCCACCAGCCTCCAGGTGCCGCCGCAATCGCATGTCACGATCACAGCCCTGTCAGATCTTTGTGGCTCATAGTGGCCCATGCACAATGTAATTTTGCCACTCACTGCCCGATATGTCACTCCAGCCGAGATCTGAAATGCCGATGTATCTGGTGGCAGACCGTTCCAAACGCTATAAAGGCCCTGCATTTCACGCTCGAATATCTGCAGTACCAATCGCTTCACGCCCACCAACCTCCGCTCAATCAACACGAAAATCGACATGCTTAGCTCCATCTACCATATCATGGCATTCTCGTACAAGCCTGGAACTGCCGATGATACTAAGGGCGCTTTCCACAGTCGCTTCATGAATCTTCGGCTAGAATGCAAGCGAGATGGCAGGGAGTATATCAAAGACATTCAGGCCGGGAAAGCGAAACCATCAGAGGCCCACGGATTGGATGTACGTTCTCTTTCTAGCTCCTCGACCGGAGAGCAGATATCTAAATAATTTCCATAGAATGTCCTTCTCTTCACATTTCAAACTGTCGAGGACTCCGACTACTTCCGAAAATATGATCCTATTTATGGGGCATTTTTGCAGGAATTTTTTGAATCAGGAGTGTTGGATAAAGCGGAAACCTGGGATGCAGAACCACCTGTGTGGATCCAGGGCCTTTTTTGAACGGCTGCTTGGTGGCGAAAGTTGTAGCGAGTCGCGACTGGGAGGGCTCGTATACACCGGAGATGCTGGAGGAGATGTGAAGGTCTAAGATCCAACGATTAGTACTGGCAATTAGAGTACGGGGCGCATTGTTTACACTTGGCAACTTTATCAAGGTGTATGTGATTGTGTGAATATCTGTGCAGTGCATTGAGTAAAACTCGAAAGCTGGCTTGTCTTAACGCTTACGCTGTGTCCCTATCAGCCAAAAGATGCAAGAAAAATCTTTCACTGTAGTAAGCTGTGGGGACTGGCAATAAGCAATAAGGTCTGAGATATATTGGCAAACGTCTGCTAAGAATTAGTGGGATGAAAGGGCTTACCGTTACTTCATATATGTTGTGTAAACTTCTTGTTTAGAGAGCCGTATAAATGGCAGGTAGAGAAATGTAAACGCAAGCAAGTTCCCAGTATCGTCGCGCGTTTCCCCGTACCAGGCTACTGCCAGAACTTCAACTTACCCAAGACCAGAAGGAGAGATGTATCGGCGGCCGTATGAGTACTTGTACATTCAGAATATGCCTAATCTTTGCTTGCTCCTGTTAGATCGCTAGGTCGTCAATAGTCATAGGGTAGCGAAGTGAGGCTATCTCTTAGATTCTCTCTTCCTGAGCGACAAATCACTTGACTTGGGAGGATATTTGAGTTGAAACTTGTGAGTTGATTCTATTGCTGAGATAAAATTGGCAACCAAAAAAAGACCGATACTGACCTGGTTAGCTAACTCAACTGTGTTGTGCACGTCATTGTGCGGCATGGTAGGATCCAAGTGGACCCACAATTTGGGATGAACGATTCCCTAATCGAGCCAAGCTCAATGCGCACAAATGCACGTGTTGTTTTTTCCTCTCGTGAAACTGCGGAGAACAAGCGGAGAATGACAGAAATGACCACCTTTATCAAAATGCAATGCAGTCGCGATCAACGCCTTTGCTCACTTTGTCGCGGTTGTTGAATTTGCCCGGGTCGCTCAGGAACAGACTCAGACTGGTATACAATAACGATCGCAATTGCATCTTATTGTGCATTGATCCTATCACGCTCGATAACCACTTTGAATGACCTGATGCTGCACAACAGCCAGGCTGCCTTTTATTTTATTCTACTCTGACGAGTCCACCCTATTGCAGCGTGCCACAAAGGGATATTGCAATTGGATACAGCATGACATGCATATGGCGGCTTGGCGACAGAAATCGAAACCACCGCGACCAGCTGCAGAAGTCATAAAGGGTGTGATAGATGTGAGATTTTACCCGTACATCCCGCCTCTCCGGCCAAACAGTCAACTCGTTCTACCGATACCATGCCCACCAAGCAGATCATAATTTTGACGTACAAAAGCTCCTTCCTCGCCAGTCACAGAGAAAACTTACAAGAGAGAATCTTGGCGATGGAGAGTGATTGTCTATTGGACGGCAGGCCCTACATATCTGGGGTCACAGGAGGAAAGAACTCAGAGGCACTCGATAGTGCGACCGAGGTCGTGCATCGCATAAGAGTCATTTTTCGAAGTCGCTGATGGCGCATCATTAGGACATTTTCATATTAGACTTTCCCTCGCACGACCTGTACATGCGCTACGTCGAAGAGGATGCTGTACAGAGGGAGGTGATGGCAGAAATTGAGAGTGCTGCCGCAAATTTGAAGATTTGGATGATGGAAGTTTGGGCGCCAGCCTCAGGGCCTTAGAGAGTCATAGCGGATTTCAGGTCATGGTTTGGAGGCGTACACGAGAATTTGCAGCAGCCTGTAGAAGCCTCAATTTCACGTATGGCTTCTGTGTGAAATATACTATTAAAGGCCCCCCCAAGTTAGAATGGCCTTTCGCGACAGAAGCTTGCAGTTCTGTAACTTTGTAGGTCCTGGCGGGGGCTAGTAGTCGAGGGCTTGGAGGAACTGAAATTTAAACGGTCGAGATCGAGGCAAAAGTTCCGTCAATCAACATCAAAGGCCTGCGCGCCTGGCACGACCGCAAAAAGACTCAACTTCAGATGTTTCCCCCGCAACAGTGACGTGAAGGAAGCTGCTACATAGTAAAACACTGGCAGATACCAGCCTTTTGGGGAGAGACGGCTCAGCGCCTGGAGCTCCTTATAAGGAGGAACGAGTGTCTGATTTTAGCGCTATGCATTAGCCTGGAACCCGGATAACTTGATATGTAGCACGGAAACTTAAAGGGGCCAAGAGTGCACATGCGTATGCATCGTATGACACTAGTACTCTTACCTTGACGCAACTTCAGTGTACTCGAGGACATCATCCTTGTGTAAACGTGAATATGCCGTTCCGCCGACGCCATGCATGTGAAAGAACAAGATTAATATCAATGGAAATGCTCTCTTCGTGGATATTTACCTGTAGAATATATAACTTGTAAGTTGAAGAGCGGTCTGCGGCTGCTAAAAGTTCCGTCGACTCGACCTTCCGGCGTCCACCCTGCGCCGCGCGCGTGACCGCAGGTAACCACCTTTGTGTCTTGCACCTCATCGATCATCCTTGACAGTGTCCCAGTACATCACCGATCAATTTGAGCTGGGTTTTTCATATATCTCCCACTCAACATTTGTCGGACCGGGTAGCCATAAGCCTGGGACCGCGCGATCCAAGCTAAGCTCTGAGACGCGACCCGCCTTATTACTTCACCCAACTTCCAAAGCTCACCACAAATTCCGGGATCCCCCTTCGTGCACCAAGCCAGCATAATGTCATCACCTCTAGGGAGTCGTCTCTCTCTTACAGCCCCTGATGAAGCTACCATAAGTACTGAGCCAGAGGCTCGCACTAGCGGGGCGCTTCTTGCGCTCTCTCCCAACTCAAGCGCTCCTGGTTGGCAGCCCATCCTGCACGCATCCAACCAAGTAGTACTCTATAACCCCACATCGCACGCTCTCTCAATTCGCCACAATCGCGACGTCTACTACTCAGGCTCGGACACTACACACTATTGCCCATACTGCAAACAGCCCCTGCCTCCAGATTTCGAATATGACATAAATGATGAGGCAGAAGAAGAGTTTCCAGAGTCCACTGCTCGGGCGCCAAACTATTTCCAGCTGCTTGAAATCGCAAACGAGACTTCCTCTCGGCCTTCGTCGCCAGGCGCGGAAAACCTTGGCCCAAGAACGGGAATATTTGGAGCGGACGCGATGGCAGAGGGTTACTTCAAAGCATTCTTCCAGGAGGAGTGCAAATTGGGGATGGGAGCTTATGGAAGTGTGTTCTTGTGTCAGGTGGGCAGTCTCTACTCTTCCACCATCACTAGCACCTCAATAACAAACCGTATAGCATGTGCTTGACGGCAATGCGCTAGGTAAGAACAATTTAAGCTCTGATCCATAATTTCCGACCCTCCTGGATACAGGTCATTTCGCAGTGAAGAAAATTGCGGTTGGTGAATCGCACACGTACTTGCTCCAGATACTTCGCGAGGTAAGCACTCTTCTTTATGAGACTGTGTCTTTGCTGACGCATTGATGGATAGGTCCGCCTGCTAGAGCGGCTGCACCATCCAAACATTATCACCTACCACCACGCGTGGCTCGAGAACTGTCAATTCTCATCCTTCGGTCCCAAAGTTCCCACATTACAGTCAGTTTGTCTCCTACTCTTGTCACGAGAGCAAGATTCTAACCTTGCCACAGTGTGCTCATGCAGTGGGCGGAAGGTGGTAGTTTGGACGACTTCATCGACCTCCGCCTTGGTCGTCCCACGCACCTTCCACGTCCGCCGTCCCGCCGCAAATCACGATCGCAATCTCCCCGCTCTCGCTCTCCGACGCCTACCCGAGCACAGCCAAACCCTGAAAACTACGAGGAACCAGATCAACACTCTCGTTCTGCGCGTATACGCGCTTTCCGTGCGGCGAAAGCCGGTCAAAGGCAGAAGCCGGAACTCCAATCGAGGAGAAGTAGCAGAAGAGATCGAAGAAATCTTAAGGCAGTTCATCTACTCAGCGCAGAGGAAGTGCGGTCGTTGTTTGGAGATATTGTCGAGGGGCTTGCTTTTTTGGTGAGCCTTGATCAATGTCGAGGGAGCTTGTCCTGATGCTTATTTGATTTAGCATGACAAGGCGATATTGCATCTAGATCTGAAGCCGGGAAATGTGTTGCTGACTTGGGATGAAGACCAGGATCAAAGGCTCGTGTAAGTGGCTTCTTCGCCTGTCTTTCGGGAGAATAGACATGGACCGATTCTCACTCGTTCTGGGCAGTCCTCGAGCCATGCTTTCTGATTTTGGCACCTCCCGAGATATGCTTCATTCTACAGGCGCTCGATCCGGTAATACCGGGACGTGAGTACGCCAACTATATTCCCATAATCCTAAACTCATATGGCATGAAAACCTATAGATTGGAATACACATCGCCGGAGTCACTGCCTTCTCCTCATACCGGGCTGCTCCAGCAAATTGACTCTAAAGCGGATATGTGGTCCCTAGGGATGGTTTTGTACAAGCTTCTCTTTTTCAAGCTGCCATACCGATATGCAGCGGAAGGTGACGCGAACGGTGAGGCGAGTGCGCAAGACTTGGAAGAGGGGGAGAAGATGAAAAAGCTCGAGAGGGAGATACAGACCTATGCGGGGTGCGTTAAATTGCAGAGGCCTGCGAAGAATGCGATATTGAATTCCTTTTTATGGACAGATTCAGGATGACACCTGCACTGGTCTCAGCATTTGAAGCGCGCAGACTACCTCGTGCGTACCTTATATTGTTGGAGAGCCTCCTCAGCGTCAATCCCGCTGCGAGACCAACGTGTGAACGTGTACTGGGCGCAATTCGTGAAGGTCGAGTAAGTTCTTCAAGCACACATCGAATCGACATATATTCACGCATCCTAGCTTGACCCTGTCGAGCCCAACGCAAATAGCAACAACCTCGGCACGCTCATTTCTGTTCCGCGTAGGGCGTCATCTGGACCCGAATCACCTTCTTCTACATCACCTTCATCACCGCCTCCCCCTACCGAAAGCAAAGAGGGTGTGCTGGTTCTGCCGCATCCTGCTAGAAACGGAGCAGCGCAATCACCATCACCTACCCCACTGCAACGTCTCCTTGTAGGGAATCCTGAGATGACTGTGGATACAGTGGAAAATATGACTGTCACAGCAGGCACTGATACGGTTAGCAGATTGCTCATCCCGAGTGGGGTGTGGCTGCATACACTGAAGTCGGTAATTCTTGTGGGAAAGGTTCGTTCATCACGTGCAAATCGCGTTTCTTATTTGCTTATCTGGATGTGCAGATATTGTCCATCGGATCGATCTGTGCCAATTCATACCCAAATCCCAAAGTTGTTCTTATACTTTCGGTAGCAGCTGCATTGGATACCTGGGCTGACGATCTTTGGGTTTGTGCTGCTCTTGTTTTACTGCACATACTGGTTTTGCGATTTTGGTGTGCTGTTGGGGGGTGCTGTGTTACATGATCCAACTTTTGCCCCTTTTATCTGGTATATCCCTATGATTTATTGCTCGCCTTCCTATTCAAATGATTTCCTGTTCCGCCCACCCTCGCCCGTCACGTTTAGTAAGCAAGAAAGCTAAATGTCCAACTCAATTCCCCCCGGGTTCAACTGCGCATAGCACTTGTACTTCTCATCTTCTGCTCCGTCCCAACCGATGCCTTGCCACACTTGAAAGAAGTTGTTAGGGTCCACCTCCTTCTTGATAACGGCCAGACGTGCCGCGTTAGCATAGCCCCAGAAAGTTTGTATGTGGTTCGGTCTGCAAAAGAGGGAAGTTAGGGAACGCCACTAAGCCACAGACGAGCCAACGTACTCGTATATATCGGCTTCGTTGGGGTATGCAGCCCCATCAGGTGCATATGCACGAAGGACGCCAGCAGCATCGTGGACGGACTTCACTACTGCCCTTTGGCCGGCGACGGGGGTCGTGGTATTCCATTCAACAGTGTAAACGACATGCCACAGTGTTGTGTACCACACCGGCGTTACAGAGGTCTTGCCCAAGTTGAACTTCGGTGCAGGACTATCCATGAGTATCTGCACAGGCTGGGATGCGGCTTCAGATCCCAGTTTGAGTTGGCCTTCTTGGATCGCGCTCGTCAGTCCTTTGGGGTCTTTCTCGAAGTAGTGTCGAGGAATCAGTCGGGAAGAGGGTGCAAGTGGCACTCCAGCACTACAGAGCATCGGTCAATAAAGGGTAGTTAGTCGAAAAATATTGAGACGCACAGTTCAGGCGCAGCTCCGTAGGTGGCTGCATAGAAATCGAGAAATTTCGAAAACTGTACAAACTTCACAGAACCGGCAGGAAGCGACTGAATGATGGGCTCGAACGCAGTTTGTAAATCTGCCTGGCTGCCCCCTGGCAGAAGCGCGAAGAAAATGACTTCGGTAGGAAAGACTTCCATGAAACTACCGACACCCATATCGTGTAGCTTGGGTGTGATACTTGCTATATCACTGATCAACTGCGCGTTTTGCTGAGCGGTGGAGTTGTTGATTCCGAGAGAGACTACGTTCAATGGTACCAACGGGCGAACCTTGTAGGTGACTTGCGTGAGCACCCCCCAAGTACCCGCTCCGCCACCTCTGATAGCCCTGTGATAGACAATCAGAGACTGATAGGATATTAGAGGGAATACCCACCAGAATAGATCCGGATTGGAACATTCGCTAACGGTCTTCAATTTTCCATCCGCTGTGACTATCTCCGCTTGCAGAAGGTTGTCCACCCCCAAGCCGTATGAAGGGGATAGCACAGAATGTCCTCCACCAAGGAGCCACCCTCCGCTTGCGCCTACCGTCTCGCAGTCTCCGCCCACAATAATGAGGCTTGAGTTGTCGGCGAACTGGTAAACAGTCTCCCATTGCTCCCCAGCTGCAACCGTGACAGTGTCTTGTGGCGTCGTATGGCACCCACCCGGTACGAATGATTGATTGCGGGTGATGCCTCGAATATTGTGTGTCCATAATGCAAACCCATCCCAAGATGCGGAGCGCCCCTGGTAATCATGACCCGCTGAGAAAATTACAATTGGTGAATCATTCATTGCGGGGAGAAGGATTGCATACTATTCTTGATGACAATGCGCAGGTTGTATTTTGTGGCAAACTGGACGTATTTCTGAACATCTGAGCTGCTTGTGGCATGCACGGCGTAGCGGGGTACACTGCCCTGGCCACAGATTGCCGAACTATTCACGGCAGGCACAAGACAGCTGTTCTGAACACCACAAGTCTCCCCTGAATGACGTTTTAATCGTGAAACAAATGGATATGACGGTTAAAAGATAGCTCACAGTTGATTTGTTCATAACTGTATCATAAATATAATAGAGTAGAATTAGAAGCGCTCTCCGGTAAATAAGGCGTCGGTACTAACCTCGAGAAAGAATCTGAACGCCATTGAACATTGTTGTAATTGTTAGTGATTTCGGCACATGCGGTCGGATTATAGAGGGGGCTGGTTGGGTAACATGGGGCGCCTATTGGTGTTTCAGAGTGTAGCCTGCCACCGATAGATACGTTGAAAGCCGCCAATGCTGATGAACTAGGGAAGCATTTTTCGCCGAATGAGCAGGGCGGACCTGCAGCGGCAGCAAGAGTTGCAAATGCATAGACGATAGAGGCACTAATCAGGAGGAGCATTTTGCAAAGTCCAATGCCGAAGCAGAGCGGTTGTGACTGTGGGGAATTTTGCAATAATATGCCTGCGCTATATGTAGATGACTACACTTGTTTGTTATCCGGTGCTGCATACCACCGAGCATCTCCGCGTAATCACTACGAAGTTTTTAGGGTCTTGTCAAACAAGCCTCGTTCCTTGATGTTCTCGGGAAACCCCAGCTGCTTCTGCGAAGCGAATAAGGGTGTCTAAAGAGGTATCACGAGGCCCAAGACAACTTTGAGCTTTCTCCGGAGCTAGGAATTTGTTCTAGCTGGAGCGATGTGCAGTTATGCATGTGGAAATTGTGAGCCGGGGACTCTACGGCCAATAGGACCACAACTTGAACAAGCTCTTGAGGTGCCTTTTGAGACATGCAACTAAGTTACAAGCCCGATCTTTTGATGCAAAGTCAGCTTGTTGAAACCTTGAGGGCCATACGGCATTGAGACTCGAATCAGTACGGGTGCGGTGCCAGCCCGCAGCTATTCTCATCCTGTTCCATCCACTTCAGGTGGTCCGCTAACCGGCTGAAAGCAGTCCCCATCTCCTGATCTAACAGCATTCTATTGTGGCGAATCGGCAGGAGAGATCCAGCACAACCCTTTGATATTGAATCTTGAAGGCCTAGTTACTCGTTCTGCATGAGCAGCGGGCGCGGCACCAACTTCTAGCGTTCGTTCCATAGATGCTCGGGGGTAACATTCACATCATGCATAGCAGCCCTTGTCACGAGTTGATAGAGTGACGAGCTTGAAGCGCACATCTCAGCCCGGGGCTCCGCATATTCCGCTGGCTAGCGGCGACAGTGCAACTGCTGAGGCACCTCAAGGGGTACATCTCTGCACACCTTTGTGCGCACAAAGATCGCCGTTGTAGAGCAGCCCGTGCCCGCTGTGCAGCGAGATGGTGTTTGATTGCGAGAGTTGTGGCTGGAGAGACAAGGCGCCAGAAAGGGTTAAAGTAACTAGTTACCTGGGATGGTTCAATTCCCAATAGTGGTAGCCAGACTAGAAGGTATGTCCTATGAGTGGAGGACGGGCGAAAGGGGCACCCGAACTCCGAGCCGATGTCACTGACAGCACCCGGCGACGAGCCAGTTTCTCGTTTCCTGCCAAAATCCAAGCGGTCGCGATAGGCCTATCTATTCCCTCTCTCGATTGATTTGCATTGTAAATTATGGAAGATGCCATGGCCGAACAGCCATCCATAACCGCGGCGACACCCGCTCCCGTCGTCCGCTCGGAGATATGGTTCGAGGATGGCAATGTCATATTGCAGGCCGAGAACACGCAGTTCAAAGTCCACCGAGGGATGCTGGCCCGGAACTCGTCCATATTCAACGACATGTTCAGCGTCCCGCAGCCGCCGATGCCGGAGGAAGAAAGCGTGGAGGGCTGTGTTGTGATTCATCTACCGGATTCCGCGCACGACTTGGAGATCGTGCTCCGCGCGCTGATTGAGCGAGGGTGCGTGTATCGCTCTTCCACGGATGCCCCCCTGATCAGAACGACACTTGCAGTTTCGCACCTTCCAGAGAACCGGTATCCATCAAAATCGTCGCAGCTTTCCTGCGCTTGGGACGGAAGTATGACTTCGAAACGCTGCGTACCGACGCTCTTCATAGGATCTTCTACGAAGTACCCGCTACGCTGGAGGACAACGACGCCTGTATGCATAACTTCCAGATCGAGGGCCACACCGATGACGGGTGGTTCTGGATCAATATTGTGAACCTGGCACGCGAGCAGAGTATTCAGCCAGTGCTTCCTCTGGCACTGTATGAATGCTGCAGGGTCCTTTACGAAAACCACGGCCCATCTTCTATTTTCAAGGGAATAACCCGGGCCGATGGCTCCACAGCTTTGCTCTCCCTCGAGGATCAAATGATATGCCTATCCTCCTACAGCACACTGCTCGCAATGCAGAACACTACAACATTTGTTTGGTTAGATGCGGAAGACGACTTCGTGTCATGCCGGGATGGACAGTTCTGTCCAAGCAAACGAAGCAGTCTTCTTCGTGATTGTTTCTTCACGCAAACCAGCCTTCAAGGCCTGGATCATTGGAACTCTTGCGTGAAAAATAATCTGTTTGAGGACCAGCAGTGCGAGTACTGCAATCATATATCAGAACAGATACACACGGCCGGCCGACTACATTTCTGGCGAAGGCTCCCGGAGACATTTGGCCTACCTGAATGGCAGGAGCTCATAAAGGAGCGAGAGGAACAGGTACGGTTCAGGCTTCTGCTCCGTACATTAAAAAAGTTAAATAATCTTGCAATCGATCCAGTTGAAAGCAAACTAGCAGCCACTTTCTTCAAGCAGATCTTATTCTTATGGACATATGTATCTTACATTGTACTCTCAGGAAGAACCTGGTAGAATCTGTCCAATGGTCATTGTAATAAATCGTAGTAAAGTAGCAATAAGATATACAGTAGTGATTTTAGGGTAAAGTGGTAATACAGACGGCTCTGCCGTCGTTCCGTAATGTCTAATGATACAGATGTGTCGAATCAATGAGTGTGTCGAGATCTTGCTCCTGAAGTGTGCCAAATCCCAGAAATCCCACTCTATAACCCCTTGCTGTGCATGACACCCTCAACGACACCCACTACGGTCCCCACTAGGAGACCGAGGCATACAAGCGCGTAGCAGCATCGCTTGGCCCATCTGATCTCCGCGTTCCTCATGACTGAGACGAGCATCTGCCGTTCTGCCTCGGGCTTCGCTGCGTGGAAGTCGGCAGGGGCGGACAGTGGCGAAAGGAGGATCATGGCTCCAAGTATCCAGAATGGGAAGAACACTGAGAGAAGGACGATGAGCACGGGTTCTTCTGTATCTGTAGAAAATATACTCACAGAAACCGAAACGGAACAGGTATTGCGCGAGCGTGGTAGGCTCGGCGAGTGGCGCGTCGTACGCGGGCAGGCCCTCCTCATCTCTGCTCGTGCAGAGATACGGGGGAGGCAGCTCCTCTGAGGGAGTGGGCATGCGCACATCGTCGTGTCGGCTATCCCGGACCGTGCGCGTGACGCCAAAGAAGTCGTCAACCGGGTTGGTCGCGGCGTTGCGGGATGTGGGCGCGAAGGTGTGCGTGGCTGCCGGTGCAGCAAGAGAGATGGGAAGAGGACTGTGGGTTCCCGATATCACCGTGATGGTGTTTTGCGCCTCGAGGTCGGTGTTCGACGAAGATGAAGCGGTAGAGGTAGAGCGCCAGAAGCCGAGGATGGTTTGGATGGGAGACATCTTTTGAGATTTAAAGGTCTGGAGAGTAGGTCGACTGGAGTGTTGGACCGTGCGGCGGGGCGTTGATGGAGATCTGGGCATCCGTCGCCCAATACTTATAGCTGGTCGCGAAACTCATCGTATCTGCGCAATCGCGACGCGATTTCGTTCGTGGTTACGTTGTCGGTGGGTGACACTGGGTGCGCACACGAAGGGCAGACGTGAAGGGTGTTTGCACCATTGTTCAAGCAAATAGAGGACCCACAACGTTGTCGTAAAACATAGGAATTGCCGATTTAGGCAAGTGCTGTGCACATCGGTGTACGCACTCGGAACTTGTTCACAACTTGTTCATTACTATCGCGTTATGTCTCAGTCAAACTCCAAGCGGAAACGAGACGACACTGATACTCCACTGGCTGTCACACGTTCAGATTTATGGCTCGAAGACGGGAATATAGTGCTGCAGGCAGAAGACACACAATTCAAGGTCCATCGGAGCATGCTCTCGCGACACTCGTCAGTATTCAGGGACATGTTCATGGTTCCTCAACCACCAATTCTCAATGCCGACGTGGTGGATGGATGCGCTGTTGTGGAACTATCAGACTCCGCAGAAGACCTGACTCATGCACTAAGGGCACTTTATGATCGATGGTACGTCGTTTGTAGCCTTTCTTCCTCCTCGGCAGAAGGTGATATTTCTTGAATTTGTGCCGCAAAGCTATATGGGACTGGCAGAATCCGCCCCTCTCTCAGTCGTGGCATCTTTCCTTCGCATTGGAAGGAAGTATGACATTCTGGATCTCCAAGCAGAAGGAAAACGAAGGCTTTTTGCCAAAGCGCCCGTAACATTAGCGGAATATACCAGCCAGCCGGTGTGGCAGTTCGAGACTCCTATAGAATCATGGTTTATGATTCTCGACCTGGCACGCGAGTTTGAAGTCCAATCTGTGCTTCCTATAGCGATGTATGAATCCTGCCGGACTTTACTTGGATTCGATTACGATGAGAAGGTCACAGCTGGCCTTTCTCTTGGCTCTCAGCTCGAATGCTACAGGCGCATCAATAAACTCATACATATGTCGAACACTATCACCTACGAATGGTGTAGCGCTGGCGCCCATGCATCTTGTCAAGCTCGCGAAGCCTGCCAGATCGCAAGGAACAAAGTGCTCCAGAACCTTGCGCGAGCCGTCCTGAATCTAGAAGGTCTTCGTACATGGGATGGACTATGGGCGAATGGCCTGTGCTGGGTCTGCTCATCGCAGGCGCAGCATCAACACGCTAGAAGCCGGCAACTGTTTTGGTCTGATCTACCAATTTGGTTCGGCTTAGCTTCTTGGGAAGAACTCCGTCAAGAAAGAGAATCGTAAGTTAGTTCTATCCATTCTCGTTTGTATTTTTTGACACACGGCCTTCAGAATTCAGTCGGCGCAGTGCTATAGCGATATGCACTGGGCTCGCGTATCGGTATGATTGAAAATTTAGGTATATGCGTAGTTATTGACTCTCAACAACATGCACTTGTAAGACTCTTATCAGGACATGAAGCGCCGAGTGTTCAAATGATCCGCGCCTAACTCGGGGTTGCCAACATAAAATCAAGCAAACATACTTGTACTAGAATGCCTGCGAGAAAGCAGCAAGTGCCAAGATACTGAATCTTTGAAATCGTCCTGGATGGTGACTGAGTCAGTTGGAGTTCTTCTCCTGTTATTTCTTGCTACATGCTGGATACCCACGAGGTCAGGTGCATTGGCATGTATCCTCCATGTCTCGCAAATTAAACTCGTATATTAAGCATATGCCCGGCTTTCGTTTGGTCATGCTTGGTCTAATGGTCAAAGTGTGGCAGGCTATTTCTGTTTCTATATACGCACGTATGCATTGTGTGGAATGGGGTGCAATTTGTGCCACCTGAGTACAATATTGGCACAATGTCAGGTGGCGTGAGATTTGACACTTGTCTACATCTTCGCGGCGGAGTCTGCGGTCTGTCAGTTAACCGCTGCTCGGCATCCCTCCTCTACTGCAATGCTCTCTGAACATCCAGAACCCCCTACCGAAGCGACTCTGCAGCAGGCTCGAAAGCAACTCGACACGCAGAAAATTTCTATCTCCAATCTCACTCAGGGGATAGACGATGCCGAAGTCGAGCTCGCTAAGATCATCGCGGATTCTCAATGCGCTATCAACCAGATGCGGCGCGAGCGGTTGCTGCTAGAGGAGAAAATGGCTCAGACCTTGGCGTACATTGCGCCTATCCGAAGGTTACCCCATGAACTTCTTCGCAATATATTCATGTTTCACTTCGAGGATGATCCTTGTTGTGCCTGGGGACTGGCGGCGGTGTGCACGCTCTGGCGCAGACTGAGCTTATCCATGCCAAGATTGTGGTCGAAGGTGTGTACTGAAGCTAGATATCAAAGACAACATCTTATGCATCGTCTTTTCCAGATACGTCTGACAACATCCCAGAACGAATCTGCTGATACTGTCCGTCTATGGCTTGAACGATCAGGAGACACTCTACCACTAGACATTGAGATGCATCTACGAGTGCCTGCGAGCTCATCAACCGTTGACCCTATCAGGACGCGTTCGGTGTCCCCGTCCCCATGGGCTGGTACGGCTCCCACGACGTATGTAGTAGCACATATTGGCAGCATGGGAACACCCACCTCAATCACCCACTCTACCACTCCCATCATCATCCCACAATCTCCCTCCCATGACCCATGGGGCTCACCACCGCAATCTGCATCGCATTTGGGAAATGCTACCTCGAGCATGCACTGGGGTTACATCGCCATTTATTACCTGGTCGCGCAAATGCATCGGTGGCAGCGCTTTGTCTTCCGATTCGACAAGCAGTTTGCTTCAATGCAGGCCCTCAAATCTATTCACGGTAAATGTCATATCAGTTCATTGAAGCACTACGCCACTGACGCGCTTTCTCCTTGACTAGGCGACGCTCCGATTTTAGAAGAGTTTGAAGTATCAAGCGAAGAGCCTGTCGCTCAACTTGGCGACTTTTCATGGTTTCCTTGTGCCCCGCCTACAGCACCGATGGTCCTGCCTAAGTTGACCGCACTCACCCTCCGATCCATGCCATTCAAGTGGGCATCTCCGATCTTCAAGACGAACCTAAAGTCCCTCACTCTCAATGCCCTTCCCTCTCTCACTCAACTTCCGGTAGACCGCATCCTTCACCTTGTGGCCAATTTACCTGCTCTCGAACAGTTATCCCT
>JACXVL010000022.1:84253-156180 GCA_014898675.1 Athelia sp. TMB | reverse complement strand
CGATCTTCAAGACGAACCTAAAGTCCCTCACTCTCAATGCCCTTCCCTCTCTCACTCAACTTCCGGTAGACCGCATCCTTCACCTTGTGGCCAATTTACCTGCTCTCGAACAGTTATCCCTGCAGTTTTCATCCGTGCAACCTCCTGTACTTCCGCTATCCAATGTCACTATGCACGAGCTGAAGGAAGTCAGCATTGGTGGTCATCATTTAATGACTTTGCTCGTAGAGTCCCTCAAGATCCCCCTCCTCGAATCCCTCGTCCTCGATATAGAAGCCCGGGAGCCTGTGGACGATCTCATCACAAATCTGCTGACTCGTTCGGGCGCCCCGCCACTCTCACACCTCGCACTCGCTTATGGTGCCACACCATATTACTATGCTCACATGGGCGCTGTCTCTTCCTGGGGCTTCCTTAGCGACCTGCACAACCTCGAGTCCTTACAGGTCGGCTTCACGCCCTTTGAACCTCTGCTCACCGCACTCGGCGCACCAGATGAAGACCAAACGACCTGGCTTTGCCCCAACCTCAAATCGATATCGATGAGGAACTGTCATTCTCACAATGAGGGTGTTGGCAAATTGGTTCAAATGGTGGATGCACGCAACCCAAGCCCGTCCGTATCTGCCATCAGTGTCAATGGAGTAACGCCGACAAAGCTGAAGCAACTGGAATTGTACGATTGTGCCAACCTTGGTTATGACGTCGTCGAGTGGCTACAAGGACGAGTGGAAGACGTTTCATTCACCGAGCCGACGCATGAAAGGAGCCTGTTCATGCGAGGGGGGATGTGATATTGTCACAAACCCTTCGCTATTATACAGTATTTTCGTTCTTTCGACTCAATTTTGGCTTGGAGGACTTTATATCGATTCCGTTTTGATTTGTATCTTGGTTTGGGTGTTGTGTTTATGTGTAGCCAATGTGTAGCGATATTACTTTGTAATGCCTGACCGCCGCAAACAAATGTATATTAGTTTTCAGGTAGATGTATAAGTCTCGAATGATCTACAACTGCAAGCAATCTCTTCACATGTCAATGGTGCATATAAATTACATTCTGACTGAGTTTAGTGCGAGACATCCATTGAACGAAAGCAACATACCGGTGTCCAAAGGGTGAGCAGGGGATCGAATGCCAGGCGCATGGGGTGGGGCTTTCACTTCTTTCCAGCGTCAATGGCGTCCCCATTCTTACACGCAATTATCTTGATTCTAGGCGCTGTGACCATCTCGTTTGATTCCATCTTAAACGACGGGTTCTTCACGATAAACGTCCAAACGTCGTCGCAGAGCCGATAAGTGTGCAGGTGTCCCTATTTCGGGCCTGGTCAATGTGAGCTTGTACCAAATCAAGATTTCAGTCACACCTTCAGGTTCGTTTTAGTCTTTACCTGCTTCACCATAGTATCCGCGAGCGACTTGTCGAACTGTGCGCGTATGGTCAGCAATACAGCAAGCCTCTGCAACAGAAGGATGGACCTGCTGTAAGACTTTCATGGCCAGTTGGGGAGTTATCGCTCCGCTCGTGATGAGTTCGTCGAGGGAGTCCGTCAAAGCCATCCCGATCCTATGAAGGTACCGTAAACGAAGTTCCATGCACCGGCTCTGCGCGTGAATTGATGCGCGGTAGAGGCCAATACATACGAAGATCCTCGATAGAACTCATAGTACGCCGATGCCATGATGTCCTGAGTATCTTCCCCGAGTTGCTTCTCGACGTATTAAGACGGGCAAAGGATGGCGCGAATAGAAATGGTGGGTGAGATGACCGTTGGTGACCGAGTTGTGGCAACACAGCCAATGGCAAGCTTGCTTTCACCTTCCATGCCATGACAAATATCTACCTCGACATTTTCATTGGCAACCGCGACGAGAACTCAAAACAACAACTTGAATATGATTCTACTTGTGCCCTGCTTGCCAAGAATGCCAAGATCTACGGCCTTCCCACTTCGCCGACTGAGCTGAACGAAGAGCAGCGACTTATCCTGGCCGATCTTGGAGATGTACTGCAGTCGACCATGCATATGTCTCGACTTTGACTCATTGTGATAGAAATCGAACGACCTGAGATTCCAGCCTCCCACCCCCCTTCTTGCTGGGCGTTTGGAGTTTGAATTGGACCCCTCACCAGGTTTGTCAAAGACGACCGCCAACTTTTCGTCGCTTTGCACCGGTGAAAAGGGAGCATGCAAGAATGCTCCAACGAAGCAACTTCACTATCTTAATTGTCCTATCCATCGTATCGTGAAGGGTTTCGTAGCACAAGGAGGGGATGTGACAAGGGGGGACGGAAGCGGCGGCGAGGTTAGTCGGCTCTAAATGCTTCTTCTTGACGCTCACCCACAACTATGATTTGCAGTCCATATATGGGGGTAAATTCAATGACGAAAAGCCCGGCCTGAAGATCAAACCACGGAAAGGATCCCTCGCGATGGCAAACTCGGGCAAAAACAGCAACACATCGCAGTTCTTCATCGTACTCACAGATGACGAGAAAAAGAACGCGAAAATGCTCGGAAAGTACGTCGTATTTGGGCAACTGAAACAGGGATGGGAAGTCCTCGAAAGGTTGGACAGTGTAGGCGGAGGAGATGACGGACGACCAAGTTCTGAGGTCTGGATTGGACAGTGTGGGAAGTGCTGATGGTGTGTCTGGTCGTAGTTTATCTCTTCGTCCATCACTGATATCTGCTATTCGCAGTATTGGAAGGGTGAAACAAGTTTCTTTATCCGATGAGGCTGCTACATCGATACTAATCCAGGACCTCTTATACTTTCGAATACCCGAATATTCACTCTACCTTTGTCCCTCTCGCTGGCGCGCGAGCTATGTTCATGAAACCGAATTTGATTGTCTGCCAAATATTAAACTCATTGACAATTTGAGCCTCCAGGCTCCATGACATGAACTTGCCCCCAAGCTCCAGAGACAGACCTCGCAAGTGCATGGAAAATCTTAAAACCGATCATTTCTTCCTTATGCAAGCTCTTGCCAGTCGACGCAAGACTGACGCGTACGTATCCCCAGTGTTCAGACAGTCATCCCGGCTCAAATCGCTGCAATATAGCCTGTAGATTATTCAGCTGGATTCAGCTTTTCTTCCTGCTGGCGATAGCCGACCTTGCTGACTGCTCCCCGGGCGCATTCGTCAGCGGCTCATTTGAGCTCATTGCTCCCTATTGCTCCCATTGCTCCCGAGTCCCTACGGATTTGTCAGGCAGCCCGGCCTGGAATGGTAACCCCCCTGATCGACGTTCGCCCGAGGCCGACGGCTTCAGGTGGTGGAAAGCGGCTTGCTTAGCATCCAAGAATATCTTCAAGAGTGCTGACAGTCTGCACCAAATTCGCTATGGCCTCGATGGGATATAAGGGCATGGATTTGGGAGAGAGAACCCCCACTTCACTACCCACCAGCCATCCACTTCAACACAATCATCCATCTCTAGCATGTCTGCAGTCAGATCTGAACTCATTTTGGTGGGTGACAATATCTCTCCACTATAATAACACGCAACTGACGGTCACTAGGTCACTGGAGCCAACGGCTTTCTAGGCAGCCATATTATCCACCAACTTTTAGAGAAAGGTTACCGTGTTAGAGGGTACGCTTCTGAAACTGTCGCTCTCGCCCCAAGCCATACTAATATTTATCTGAAGCACTGCGCGTGGTGCCAAGGTAGCCTTGGCCCAAGAAATATTCGCATCATACGGAGATCGGTTCGAGGTTGTCGCAGTCAACGACATCGCCAAGGACGACATCTCAGCACATTTGAGTGGGGTAAACGCGGTCATTCATGCTGCTGCTGCGCTCCCCAGCCATTACAAGTCTGATATCGAGGTGCTCGTCAACGTAAGTAGTCCTCTTCTCGATATTTCAAGCATTCGACGAACTTACTCCTCTGTAGGGTGCCGTGGAAGGCGCATTGAATGTCATCCGTCAGGCCGAGAAGGTCGGTGTGAACAGAATCATATACACCAGTTCCATCGTTGCCGTATTCAACTCGAGTGGCACGCTCACCCCCGAGGATTGGAGCACGATAACCATCGAACAGGCGATTGCGGGCGGCGCGTTCCCGGCATACGTCAAGGCTAAGACGGAAGCTGAAAGGGCCGTCTGGAAGTTCTCCGAGGAGCACAAGAATGTTGATCTGACTGTCTGTGAGTGTTTCTGCGTCAATCTTTTCTTTGTTTGAATATTTGTCTGATAACATTGAACAGTGAACCCGCCATACTTATTCGGCCCTTTCGCGCCGAACTTCAAGATCCCCAAGCCGGACTTCGCCGCACTCTCCACCAACCTCCACTTCTTGCACTTCCTGCAGAAGGAGGGCCGGTGGTACCCCGGGAGCTTCGGCGGCGCTGATGTGCGCGACGTCGCGGCGATCCACGTCGGCGCCCTGACCTCCCGCCCGGCATCGGAGGTCGGCCCCAAGCGCCTGCCCATCGCGGCACCATACGACTTCAACTGGAAGGAGGCTGTGCGCTTTGTACGGGAGGCGCATCCCGAGCTCGCAGACAGGCTGGTGGACCCGAGCACGGGTCCCGACTTCCCGTACGACAAGCTTCCTGTGGACCTGAAGCGGGTGCAGGAAGTGACCGGCTTCGAAGTGGGGTCGTATAAGACCTGGAGGGACACGGCGCTCGGTGCATTTGAGGATGTGCTCAAGTTCGAGCAGCAGTGGGTCGCACAGGGGAATAAGGTTGAGATTCCTGACCTGGCGGATTACGGATTCTAGAGCCTGTACGGTGCCTCAGCATGATACGACATTGTGAATAATATAAATACAAGCTTGTTTGATAATAAAGTGTCAATATGGTTCTGCAGCAATGCGTAAACAATGCATCTTGGGCAATGTGCACTTGGGTGAAATTGGATATAACTCGTCGTGCCAAGGCTTACAAGGCAGTCTAACATTTGAATCCATATGAAACGGTCAGAGAAAGCGTCTATAACATGAGTATGGTGTTCGAAAGCAGTTTTCGTATATAACATATAAGCGAGTAGTGAACAAATAATGTAAAGTCACGACATGTCCATATCCATATCCACAGGATGCGGGGAATTAGCTGGTAAGGTAGCATCAGATCTTTCAAGGTCAGTCAAATCCCATTCCTCTTCAGGGATATCTTCGAAGTCGGCTAATGCGGCATATTCGTCAGCATACGCCTGCAGCTCTTCAGCCTCAAGATCTTCAAGTGTCACGTTTAGGTCCAGCGGTTGAGGTATATCTGCATGACAGAAACCATGTCAAGACTCTAGACATGTCGCTATATGTGAAAGGGGCAACGCACCTTGAAGCTCATTCTCCCAGGTCGTTGGATCCTCCATGTCGGGGTCGAACGAGCTGCCGACTTCAGCTGCGTAGGAAACGCGATATGAGTGTTTCGCCTTGCGCGTCGTGTTTTCTATTATCCGCTTGAATAGCTGCAAGTCCGGTGAATGAGGAATACGACTGGCCGAAAGTCAGCAGAGCACATACCTCGCCGGACATCAAGTGCTCCTCGTCTTCATCCTCGTCCACGTCCCCATCTGAGTCCATATCCGCGTCCATATCACCATCACTGCTGGCCCCACTAGAGCTGCCATCAATGCTCCTGTGTCGGCTTACGCGCCGTAGCGCTTTCTCCCGGTCCTGTCTCGCCCGCTCGATACACCGCGTGCGGAATCGCTCCCTCAGAAATGCCTTTTGCGGATCCTCTGGTGTCTTGGGCGACTTCCCCGGTGCGAGCTTGAACGCGGGTAGGGCAGGAAATGTCGCTTTGTGGCTCGATCGTCGGCGTTGTGCTGACACGACGGGGCTCGTTCGTGGGGACTCGGCCAGGGGTGACGAGTGGGCTGGTTGGTGCGTTTGTACAGACAGAGGGGGGTAGAAGCGCGTAGACGGCCCTGGTGTTGACGGATAGAAGGGTGATGGACTTGGACTTTGCATTAGGGGTGAAGAACTCGAATAGGTGGTCAATGGTGGTTTGAGACGCGTTTATTGATTCAGACCTCTTGTGATCGCCGACGCGTGATCTGATCCTCACGCCACTTCACAAGTGGCACCTAAGGACATAGAGTACAATCGAGCTGTGGCTACTACACCTCTGCTAGGCCAATGAACACCTTTCGCCTCGTAAAATTCTGAAAGTGAAGATAATACATATGACTAAATTTACAACACCAAAATTACACAAATTTTAAATGCCCTCAAAACCCTTTAAGACAAATATTCATTTACCCTCTCGTGGTACCATCTCGATATCGTCTACCACAACATTCAACAATCAGTCAACTATAACATTTCAGCAAGATTATTAGATGCCTCACTAGAATGAAGTGTTCGCAAGTCCTGTTCCGGCTCGTCATCCTCGTCGGACTTGGCTGTCCGCACAATGGTGTGATCATCAAATACGGAGGTCACCACTGGGAGCGTCGTGTCTACATCGCCTTGTGGAGTTCTACCCGAGTAAAGATCGGCCATCGCCGGGTCGCGGAGATTTAGCATCAGGCGAGACATCATGGTGGCTGATATCGCATTGGTGAAGACAGATCCGGCTCCTTTCGCGAGTGGCGGAGCGGCCTGGGCATCATAAGAGTCATTCAGACAGAACTATAGAAGAAAGACTTACAACGAATGTCACGATGTTCCCGGCATTTGCGACAGTCATGATGCTAGATTTGCCTCGTTAACAACATTGGAAAGGACTTCACATAAGTAGGGCTTACGCAAAGTAGATGCTTCCTGCAAGGACGAAAGAGTTTCAGGGAACAGATTACATGAAGAAGAATTGATCAGGACAGACCGTCACGTAAAATCGTTCCTATAAGCGTTTTGCTTTTACTTCGTCGCAAGACGAAGGACTTGTAAAGAGTGAGGCAGAATACCAACGCGTCAAAGCCTAGCTGGCCCATCCATGCCAGAGCGAGACCTGTATGCAGATTAAATTTGAGTTTATTCGCGAGCTATCGGGAAACGCTTACGGGCTCCTCTAATAAGGGTAGACAAATTTCAGCTAACAATGTATCAAATGCGATGTGCACACGCACTGCTTCTGCCCTATTGCGCCATGGCAGCCCAAAGGATAGGGCCCGAATTCGGGCCAGTATGTGGGAGGAGTCACCGAAAGCACCGACCACTACCAGACATTAAGTCTGTGCCAATGAAGAGCTTAGTGTTAAATTACTCACGAGCCCGACAGTAATATTCACGATAGCAACAGCAGCAAACAGCCAGATTATCCACCGGCTCCGGCCATACATGGCGTAAACCCGCACAATGAGAAGGACTATTTTGTGGCCTTGCTCAGAACGCAGATACGGAAGACTGGGCAAGGTAAGTACGCACCGCCTACGATAGCTTGCGAAAGGAGCAAGAGGAATTGATGATATCCTTGCAAGACATGACAGCTGCATTAATGTCAGAATGTTGATCTTGTATCCGTATGCTTGTAACAAAACTGACATCTATTTGCACCATCATTAATTTTGGCCGCGAGCAGAGAGCCTTGGATACACACCATATCCTTGGTTGAAACATTGGTGGGTTCCCAGAATGATTGCAGTATCACAGGAATGTTGCCAAAGATTACCAGATATCGGTTGAAGAAGAAGAACAAGGATGCCCATGTAAAGTTCTTGCGGTTCCAGAACCGCTCAATTTCATCGGAGAGGGTCAGAAACCAATCGTAGTACAAAATGGCTTTGAACTTTCGCATGAGAGCTCGCACACGTTGGATGATCGACGCAAAGCTCACCAAAGGAAACGATGGCAGTGAAATAATTTAAGCTCCTGTAAGAGTGAAGGAATCAGATAGAGTAAATTCGGGGGGCACACGACGCACAGTTGGGCCTGGAGATCTTCAGGCAGTCGAGCCATTGACAGCTCGTTGGCTCGTATGTCGGAAACGCCAACTTGAATGTCAACAGAAGCGGACAGCGGTGAAAGGTACTCGGCAGGTGTCTAGTGTACAAGGGTATGTTATGAGCACCATCGATGTGCGTTGAGTGATAGGCTTCGGAAGGTCATAAAGGACGGAAGAAGATAGCCAGTCAGCAAGGTCCTTTCATATCTACGTGCTTGTTCCACATGTTCAGGGGGCAGATTTTTAGACAGCGGGATGTCAGGGGGTTGTCAGATCAGATTCTCGACGTCAAACGGAGATAGGAGACTTGGCTCCAGCGAGAGACTTCCTTGTCTATTTACCGAGAGAGAGACAAGCCACAAGCCATCTGATCGTGGCGCTGCGTCCAAACATCGGATGATCCAGTGCGACAATGGTATCGTGGTGAGTTGGATGAGTGTCATCATCGTGGCGCAGAGAGACAGTGATACAACTTCCGCATACCACATAGCAAATTTCAACACGGTCACGTGTATTATTATGCGCCTGATATGCCCGAAACGCGCCAAGCTGCCAGTGCCGTGAAATCAAAAATTGTACATGTATTTATGGTATATAGTATTATATTCTGTGAGCATGCTATAGAATTTAGAGACTAATAGCAATGACATCGATAGGAGGTGGTTGAAAATGATCGAAATCGTAGTGTACAGCGAGCTTTATATGGTTTTACTTGGGTTTTACACAGCCAGAACTCATCTATAAAGCTTAAGCAAGATCTCGGGTTGTCGCAGTAACGCAAAGGAAGCATTGAAACGCTCGCTAGGGCTCTGCATCATGCGCGCCGTGACGAATATTCACCTAGCACTCACGCGCGTTGCCACCTGAAGTACAAGCCCTGGCTTGAAGGGTCGCTTGGTAAAACAAATGTGATGCAATGTTGTACGACGCAATTGGGTAGCCAGGCCCACGACATGAGCATTATCTGATCGATCCTGGCGGCTATGGGCTGCTACGGGGTACCATCGCCCTCCATCAATTCAAATCGCCTCTTGAGACTGATGACTGCCCTGGGGCCTCCTTGTACCTGTTACACTAATTTTTATTCAAGCATGCTAGAGTAGGCTTGACACTTTTCCCAACCTCGATTGCTGGACTATTTTCTACTAGGGGCTGTGCATTGCACTTCACGGCGAACATCGAGGCTTGAGCAAGCTTGAAGGGTTGAAATCTGATGGCTCCTATGCCCGGTTCATCCAAATATATCTCTGGGAGACAAAGGTGGTCTCTGGTGATCTCCCCTCGATGCCCGGCCCGAGGCTGTTGTGATGAGACCGCCATAACCTCTCGGCTATGGTTTTATGAATTAGATTTATATCGAATTGCTATACATAATATCACTAAACTTATGAAATCGAATCAGTAGATCAGAATGTACTGATTTAAAAGCGCTCAGGACTGGTTCTTAGACAGCAACAACCGCTATACAAGAGTCTCCTCGCGATTGCCACAGCGATTGCCACTTCGCGGTGGCAGTGTTATTGACCATTTTGGGCTTAGCACGACCTGGTAACAGGTCCTCAGCCGATCAGACTGATGAATAATCAATTCCTCCAAACACTTCGGACCCAGTCTCATGCCCGAAAACTGAATGTGTAACAAAAATCACCACAAGCGGTTCACAGCGCTCCACTGAGGTTCTTTAAAGATGGATGCGCGCAGTCCAAGAACCACGTCGCCTCTGCGCCTCTGTACCGCTTCACCAGGACGATCATGCTCAAATTCATACTTTTACCCATGGCGGCTTTGGCTACCCAGTCGCTGGCAAAGCTCTATGTCCATAACTCTTCCTTCACGCCCGACGAGATCTTGAGGGTCACTGCAGAGAACGTAACTCAAGGGTGCGAGTCCAGGTACTCTGTTCTCGTGAACGGTGCGATATTCCACGATCGTTTCAAGGCTCTTTGGACTAAATGCAGATACGCAGGCTCTTTTCCGGGGCCCGAGCTCAGGTTTCAGGAAGGTGATCAGCGGTGGATACGCGTTTACAATGACATGAGTGACAAGAACTTAACCATGGTGAGTTTTCTGAATTATATTACATGAATGACGCTCAATTGTTGGAATCAACAGCATTGGCATGGCTTGAGTATGGCGGCGTACCCGTTCTCCGATGGAACCCCACAGGCATCTCAGGTCAGTGAAAATTCATCGTCTGCTGTTACAGTCCTCATCTCCACTCACAGTGGCCGATCCCGCCGAATCACTATTTCGACTACCAGTTGCATCTGGAGCAGGGACAGGCTGGGACTTACTACTATCACTCCCACGTCGACTTCCAAGCTGTCAGCTGTTCTGGCCCTCTCATTATCGAAGAAAAGTCACAACCGCCATACAAGTACGACGAGGAACGCCTGATCTACCTGTCCGACTACTTCAACGAAACAGACACCACGATTTTCGAGGGGCTGGTCGGCAACCCATTCGTGTGGAGTGGTGAAACCAACGCCGTTCTCATCAACGGCCAGGGCATCTCCAACACCGTTACGGGCGATGCGGCTTCCTCATGCCCCCTCGCGTCTATCCCAGTCCAGCCAGGCAAGACCTATCGGCTGCGTTTCATCGGCGCCACCGCTCTATCCTTTGTCTCGCTCGCTTTCGAGGGACATAACGTCAGCGTCATTGAAGCCGATGGGCAATACACCAAGCCCGAGGAGACCAGCTACATGCAAGTAGGACCTGGCCAACGCTACAGCGCGCTTCTGCACACCAAGACATGCGAGGAACTGAAGAACCAAACACAATTCTGGCTGCAGGCAGAAACTCGCGAGCGCCCGACGTTGTACCGAGGGTATGCCGCCCTCTCCTACTCCGATGAGTGTTCGGGCCATGCTACCTCCAGCGGAAACGCTACCGGCGCGCAGATACCCAGTAATCCGCCCATCGCGCTGCCAAACGCGACGTACGGTTTCCTCGACTACCAGCTCCAGCCCCTCACACCCAACGACTTTCCCACCGCCTCTGAAGTCACACGCCGGGTTACTGTGACGGTGCAGCAGATCGTCAACGGGACTATCACTTGGGGCGAGAATGGCATCCCGTGGACGGAGTACTTTCCTCGCAAGCCGTATCTTGTCGATATGTACGAGCACGATGGAGCAGACTTGCCGAACTACGCCGTCGCGGTCGCAAATGGTGGGATGGACAATCGCACCCGTGCGTTCCCTGCGAAGCTCGGCGAAGTGCTCGAGATCGTGCTCCAGAACAGCGCAGCGCCGGGGGGCGGAATGGACGTGCACCCCTTCCATGCACATGGCGCCCACGTATACGATATCGGCTCGGGAAACGGCACGTATGACGCGCAGGCGAATGAGAAGCGCCTGCAAGGCACACAGCCTGTCAAGCGCGACACGACGATGCTCTATCGGTACGAAGAATCAACCACGCCTGGAGCCGATTCCGGATGGCGTGCTTGGAGATTGCGTATCGATGAGGCGGGTGTTTGGATGATCCATTGCCATACGCTGCAGGTGAGTACTGGATGTCTGACGCCAAGGCGAAGCCCGGCTTACGTGCGCATACAGCACATGATAATGGGAATGCAGACCGTATGGGTGTTCGGGAACACTACCGATATCCTCAAGCTTCCGAAGCTAGATGTTCAGGGATATCTGACCTACGGTGGTGGTGAGTGCCTAGCTCTCCACCTATTGGATCGGACTAACTTCGAACACTGTTTCTAGATGCGTATGGAAATGATACGCGCGATGCAAAAGTGATGCACTGGGATGAAGAGATCTGAGCCACCGGCGCAGTATCTTAAAGTGCCACAAGACCTGTCAATGCCACTCACCGTCACGGAGTCTGCCGCCATCATAAACACATACCTTGCGCGCTGAGATCTATACACTCAAAAGTTATAGGTTTCATCTTGCTAAACATTATAATTTATTCGAAATTTTCATAGCTACAGTTACAAGATAATAATGAACAAGCCTTGAGAAAAACATGCGCTACAGTCAAATAACAGTGATAATAAGGGATCAAAGGCCATGAATGAAATTCGCAACCAGGCGAGAAGTCACATTAATCTGAGACGCGATCGAAGAGGAAGTCAATGTCAATGTCTGACCGCGTGCTCTTGCTCTTCGCCGATCTCCAAGCCGTTGAACTGCTCCTGATAAGAGCCTTTGTAGTTCTCTTGGGCGTATCCAAAATTGGAAGTGAAGAAAGGTGTGGAAGGGCTCAATGTGCAAGGTGTGCGTGCAGATCCGTATGTAAGCGCAGGAGAGACAAGAGGAGACTCCGTCTCAGACGGGTCGTGTGCATTCCGCTGGTTCCGGACCTGCTCGTTTAGACGCTTGCTGCTGTCGAACTGACGGCTGTCGTTATGACGCGAGAAGAGAGTGTTTGTAGCGATATTGCCATGTTCATGTTCGAAATTATTGTGGTTACCGGCGTTGTTATACAGTGTACGGGTGCTGAGGCTAATGTGCTCGATGTTGGTATTATTGGATGGAACGCTAATGCTGCTGTTATGCTGATGAGATCGGGCTGGACGTTGGCTGAAATGCGAAGGCGGAAGTGTAGTAGAGCGCAAATGGGCCTGAGACGGTTGTGGATGGTTGGTAGAGCTCGCAGAGCTGATTTGCTGTTGACCTTGAGAACGTGCATGGGCGTGCAAATAGGGGAAATCTGAAGGCGCGGAGGGAGTATGCAAGTCATTCGCTGGGCTGATTTTGTATTCAAGCGGCATATCGATTTTGTGGTGACGAGGACGCTGGTAAGAGGTTGCTTGAGAAGCTACATGCCGGGCTTGCTCCCTGATAGAATTATCCGCCATCGCATGCGACTCACGCCCTTCTTGATGGCGAAGGCGAGCTAAAGTCTCTGGAATCCTAGCGGCACCTCCGGCAGGACGATAAGAACCCTGAGGTCCATGCATTCCAACAGAACGCGCCGACTGCTGGGGAAATTGCTGATAGGGAGATTGACGCTCTCCATGTGCGCGCAAAATCTGCTCTTCCAAACCAGTGAAGCCACCCGGTGCCCGTGTTTGCCGCATAGAAGCCTGGAGGCGACGCCTCGCCTGGATCTGTGCAAGCTGCCCGGCTGCGATTGCGTTTCCATCATTCAGCGCCTGACCTGCTTGCATCGACGCAAAAATCGCTGCCATGTCCGGATGAGACCCGGCCGATGCGTGTTGATTGTTCGACATGAGCTGGGCATGAGCATATGCTGGAGAGCAGGGAGCATTATCCACAGCCCTAGGGCCATAGCAAGCGGCATTCGAGGAGAACGGGACGTTCGGGGATTCATAACGAGCTCCAGAGCGAGGTCTGACTTTGAAGTCATCACAGTTGGCATGAAAGGGAGAATGAGTGCGAGTTTGAAACGTCGATGCAGGGACCGGGTTGAAGTCCTGTCCACGGAGATTGAGCAGCGCCGCTTGTGCGATAGTGATCCGATTGGGAGACGGTTCTCCCTCCTTTGCCTTTTCAGTTCGCTATCAAGAGCAACATCAACAATTGTTCTGTGCGTAGAAGGGGAACAAAACTTACTCGCAATTCCCTTTGCTCTGCGGAATCAGCAAAGCGGACCGAGATGCGGCAGCCAGGTTCGTTCCACCCGCGTACCATCCTCCCGTGAAGGCGCTCGATGATGTCCTCTGCAGCTTGACGGGTTTCCAGCCTGCAGTTGGCATTAGCGTATATGCGATGGTGCGAGTAAATATTTGAACAAACCTAACGAAGGCAATGATCCTGGGAGGGTCGGACAACTTGGTTTGGAAGAACCGACTACTCCTAATAGAATGGGGAGTGACCAGCGCAGCCATTGTCTACGCGAATCATCAGTATTCTATCAGAATTTGCTCGGAGAAGGCACATACAGGCTCGTCGATGCTCAGGGGGAGTCTGACAAGTTCACCTCGTCAGGTTGACTTCCATCAAACGCGGCGCAAGACTTACCCTTCAAAGTACAAATTGCAGGAATTTGGATCTTGGAGCTTCTCCATTCGCACTCTGAAGGACTTTTCCTCCTCGTCTTCTTGAGGCCAATCGTCCTCCCGCTGCTCTGGCTCGTAGTCGCCCTCACTGTGCATGGATCCACCTGAGCCGACTGATTTGGCGACATTAGCGTATGGGGTGCCGGGAATCTTATGCATTTGCTAGGAGAAGATTACCGTCAGCAACAGAATACGCCTCAAAAGGAACAAACGCACCTTGGAGAATGATGGGTGGAGGTTGTGATGATTTCTCAATCCTTCGATGCACTGCTCCGCTGCGTCTACAGACTCGTAACTGTGAAGATATTCAGCGCTGCCACGATCCCGCGAGGGAAGAAAAGCTTACAGCACAAACCCATACCCGCTGCAAGCATCCGACATGCGTCAGCCGTAGGCTTTAAACAACCAAGGGAGGTACTCACGAAGCCCGGCCACCAACATGTCTCGTGAATGTCCGCACGCTCCTTACGGCGCCAAATGCACATGTGAGCGTATACAAAGACGCCTCGGGATAGTTCGGCGGAAGCCCGTTGATGTACACGTTCGGGGTGCGGTGGTCGAGCTCCAGTCCCGCACTGGCAGGAGCATTGATTGTAGGCGGCAGCTGAATGATCGCAGGGGCAGGGGCAGGTGGGAGCGCCAGCAACGGCGTGCGTTTGTATCCGTTGGAACTGAGCGCGTGAGCGCGTGCGAGATTCGAGGGTAGACGGAGGGTCAAACTGGATGCGGGTGGCGCGGGGTTGAGCTTGACTCTGTGGCCTCCTTCGGGAGCGCGCTCGGACGCGAGGAAGTGGACTTGCTTGGACTGTGTGTCGATTGTTATGATTTCCTCGTTTGGCCTACTATTCGCCGTGCTATCTTGTACGTCCTGCGTGGGAGCTTCATGCTGCTCCTCTGCAATTAACAGAGGCTGCGTGCACTCGTTTATAGGTGTGGCGAATGGAGGGGAGAGCAGGCTTGCGGAGGGCGCACGAGCGAACACCGCAGGCCGTGAGGCTTCTGGTCGGAGCTCGTCGTTGGAGGATCGTGATCGCTCGAAGTTGAACTCCTCCTGCTCTGCTGAGAGAGAACGCGAGCTAGCGCTGGGGTCACTTCCTTCTGTACTGAGCGAACGAGTAATTCCTGGACATAAAAAATGTGTCAGCGACCGCATATACACTTGAAATGAAACATAATAGTGCGCATATAGTGGCATAGGGAGACTTATGGAGGGTTGAAGAACTTACGTGCAGCGCGAATCCGGGGACTTGAGTTGAAGCTGTGCAGCACCCCAAACGTATCGTCATCAGAGTCTGCCCCGCGTTCAATGTCGCCCTCCCGTCCCATCGAGATCGACTCGGTGTATGCGCGTACATGGGCTCTCTGAGCCTGAGTACGCGATTGGGCACGAGCGGGGAAATGCGCCTTCGGAGAGTTGTCCCGAGCCGAGCTGTCAGAGCCCGCGTCGGAGAACGAAGATACTGCCGTCAGGGTGGGGCTGCGGGGGATTGTAGTCGAAAATGGAGAGCTGGTGCCCAGCACAGCTGAGAAGAACGCGGGTAGTTCTCCGACTTCGGTTTCGTGTTCGTCATGCGGAGCGATTTGAGATGGATCGGCATTGGGGGTAGCGCGTGAAGGTATCGCGGGGGGTGTTACAGAAGACACAGGTGCTGAAATCGGGCTGGACATTGCAATAGGCAGGAAAGCGGTGGAACTGAGAAGCGTAACGGAGGCTCGTGCGGTGGGGGCTGCTGGCGCCGAAGTGGGGTCTGTGTCTTGATCTGTGTGTGCCGTTGCCAATGTAGTTGTAGACTCGAGTGCAGGAGAAGGAGAATGCGAAGATGATGCAGAAGGGGAAGGAGGCAGGGGGATTATGTATGCCATCGCGTGATTGGCTCGAATAAACAGATAAAATAGTAATAAAAATGCGTGGTTGGGAGTTCGTGGCTGGTATTACAGGTGTAAATAGCAGAGGAGCTGATTGGCGAATTCGAAGATATCGTAGTATAGAGTTGAGAAGTAGTTGCCGCTTTGAGACAAGAGCGCAAGTCTAAATGGAGCTACAATTGCGTGGTGGTCAAAGAAAACGATTGGCAAAACTTTAAGATTTAATGATAGGATCTAGTGGCACTGAAAGAGGCGATAGCAGGTTGATAATAATACTGTAGGATGAATAGGGGTGCGGGGTGCGGGTTTGCAGTGAGGAGAAAGAGGGGAAATGGCGAAGCGGGGGAAGAAACAGAATTCAATAGATAGAATACAGTACCTTATATGATGATTCTTCCGGTTCGAAGCTTGGCGGGATCGACAGACGGGGCCACGGGCACTCGTCCCATCGGGGACACATCAGGCAACTGTGCCCCCGCTACGGGATTCAACGTGTCAGACGAGTTTCCTCAGAGCGCCAAATTGGCAGACCCCAGAGTAGGGTTCGATGTTCCGTAGCCTCATGTCACAAAATAGCCTTCGAGAATCACTTCCCAAGAACCGCATTAGGATACATGCGAGTCTCGTAGTTCTTTCAAGCGAGAAATCCCCGAATATACATGACTATAAGCTCGAGAGTTGGAGAAGAACGCAACATAGCTGAAGGGGTCCATGTGGGACGCACGGATGACGGGAGGTATTGCGTTCACAAAAACTGAGCATTTAGTACTCATATACAAGCACGAGGAATTGCAAGAAAGTACGCCGAGTGTCAAATTATCCAGAACTGTAGGTAAACAGGCATCGATCAAGCCTACAGAGCTTGACACAAGCTGGAGGGCGACCCGAAGATTTGATGGCAAGCAGAAAGGCAACTTAAGCGCCCAGGTAGTCTCCCAAAGGCAGCCGCGATGTACTTCCTTCAACCCTCGTGCCTCGCGATATCCTGTACAGGCCGCCCAGGCCCCAAACACGCCACAGTCTTGCAAGGTGCACGCGGAGGATTAATATTATTGCCATCAAGTGCTGCTTTTGCTTTGAGCCCCACACCCCCCCTACCAACAAAAGTGTACAGTATATTGTATGAATGGTGGCGGTTTAATCGATTGTTATTTCGATGGTACAATGTGCCCATGAGACTTCAAGGTAATGATGCAAAGTTCGAAATTATGAGCCAGCATTTGTACAGACTCTGTAATGGGATTTGAATTTCGAAGGGAGAGGTTCATGCAAAGGCTTGGGAACAATCCTGCGTGTCTAGTGCGTAACCTTGTAGCACTTGACCGACTAGACGCTGGATCTTTGTCAGATGATTTATGATGGAACGGATAGAGAGCTTACGAGTCTCTTTCCCGACGGAGCTCTTCCCACGAAGGAAGTCTAAACACCGCAGGCAGAGAGGCCCAAAAGCCGTGCTGAGTTTCAGCATGAAATCTTTGCGCCATAGATAAGCATCGCACACAAAGGTCATTGGTCCATTTCTGATTCCATGGACGCAGGCTCTCTAGCTGTACATAACCACTTGAAAGGTCCATGAGTACTGCATTCCTTGCAGTCTGGCAGGTCCCAGGAGATAAGCAAGACGTGTATATACGAGCTCTACACCATGAATAGGTCACTATATTGCAGCGGGCTATGAGACAGCCAATGTGCCCATAACAATCGAGTCGGGACTCGGGAGAAAGAGTCGTTGTGACCTTCGCTCCGTGCGGCAGAAACTGTAAGATCCGGCAGCATTCATACATGGCTATGGGAAGCACAGATTGAAGCTCGAACTCGCGTGCCAGGTCGAGGACCATAAACCAGTCTTCTATATCAGTTTCTTGAAGCGGCTTGCTTATATGTTCGTCGAGTGTAAGAGGCGCTTTGGCAAAAATCCTTCGCTTTGCTTCCGTTTGGAGCATTTGAATGTCGTACTTCCTTCCAATCCGAAGGAAAGAGACCACGATTTGGATCGGAATAGATTCTTCTCCGAGCCCCATATAGCTATGAAGTTTGAGCACGAAGCAAGTTACATTAGTCGGCCAACCAGGAAGTGAGCTTGAAATCGACGCACTCCCTGTCACAAAGTGCCTTGAAGACATGGGTCAGATCTTCTGAGGAGTCTGACAGTTCTACCACGACGCAGCCCTCCACTAAATCGTCCTGGTGCGTTGGCGGTTGAGGGACCGTAAGCATATCCCTGAATACGGACGAATGTCGCGATAGCATGCCCCGATAGACCTTGAATTGCGTGCTTTCTGCCTGTAGCACTATGTTCCCATCTTCAAACCATATGTCTGAACGTGTGATATCTAGCGAATTGTCGTCTCGTTTCCGCTTTGACGAAGAGATGAGCTGAGACATAATGAAGAACGACAACTTGAACAAACTCCGCGCACAGATTTGGCGCCGATTTGCACACACAGCACAGCTTGCCTAAATCAGCAATTCCTACGTTTTACGACAACTTTGTGGGTCCTCTATTTGCTTGAACAATGGTGCAAACAACCCTTCACGTCTGCCCTTCGTGTGCGCACCAGTGTTACCCACCGACAACGTAACCACAAACGAAATCGCGTCGCGATTGCGCAGATTCGATGAGTTTCGCGACCAGCTATAAGTACTGGGCGACGGATGCTCAGATCTCCATCAACGCCCCGCCGCACGGTCCAACACTCTAGTCGACCTACTCTCTAGACCTTTAGCTCTCAAAAGATGTCTCCCATCCAAACCATCCTCGGCTTTTGGCGCTCTACCTTCACCACTTCATCTTCGTCGAACACCGACCTCGAAGCGCAAAACACCACCACCACCACCGTGGTGTCGGGAACCCACACTCCTCTGCCCATCTCTCTTGCTGCACCGGCGGCCGCGCACACCTTCGCGCCCACATCCCGCAACACCGCGACCAACCCGGTTGACGACTTCTTTGGCGTCACGCGCACAGTCCGGGATAGCCGACACGACGATATCCACATGCCCACTCCCTCAGAGGAGTTGCCTCCCCCGTATCTCTGCACGAGCAGAGACGAGGAGGAGTGCCTGCCCGCGTACGACGCGCCACTCGCCGAGCCTACCACGCTCGCACAATATCTGTTCCGCTTCGGCTTCTGTGAGTCCACTCTCTCCAAATACGCAGGAACTCGTGCTCATCGTACTTTTCTCAGTGTTCTTCCCATTCTGGATACTCGGAGCCATGATCCTCCTTTCGCCACTGTCCGCCCCCGCCGACTTCCACGCAACGAAGCCCGAGGCAGAACGCCAGATGCTCGTCTCACTCATGAGGAACGCGGAGATCAGATGGGCCAAGCGATGCTGCTACGCGCTCGTATGCCTCGGCCTCATAGTAGGGACCGTAGTGGGCGTCGTCGAAGGTGTTATGCACAGCAGGGGATTATAGACGAGGATTTCTGGGATTCGGCATACTTCAGGAGCGAGATCTCCTCGACACACTCATTAGTTCGACACGACTGTATCATTAGAAACCACGGAAAAACGGCAGAGCCGTCTGTATCATCACCATATACTAGAACTACCACTGTATATCTTATTACTATTTTATTACAATCTACTACAATGGCCATTGGCATTTTGAACATTCTCGCTCTTATACGATCTGTTTGACGACATAGTAGTAGCACGAAATTTACATGGAAAAGGTACCCAAATAGTATTTGAGAAATGGATGTTAGTGTCCCATTCATGGTCTCCACTGATAGGCCCTCTGACTTGCGCACTCTCGTGCACCTATCTTGGCTTTTTCCGCGATAACCACGCCCGCTCTTGGCCTATCCGTTGCCCAGGGACCCTTTGGGTCGAAGTGCGCAGTGACCAGTTTATATTCTGTTGCTTGATTTAGCGCCACACAGTGACCATCGGTGTTTCGAGCGCGACATCATGACTTGTTGATGATCCTTGTTCGAAAAGTCACATTGCTGCATGGCGTCATAAACGCCAGCTACATATATCGATGCTACTACTGTGCTTTCAACTGGAAGAAGATGTACTCAGCGCGCTGGCGCTATGTAGAGCAAAATGCGGTACGCACACTTTCAGCCGCTCTTTCCTAAGCTCGTCCCATGCAGGCAGTCCGAATATTTTGGGAAGCTGAGCCCAAAAGTCTCGTCGCACCGCGTTGTGCATCGCCTTAATGGCTTCTTTGCAAGGTTGGCATATCCGATATGACATCAGTATTGACAAATAGGATACATACGTATCCCCATCGTCCAAAGCTACAAGACCCAATTTTAAGCACACGGCATCCCGAAGATGAAAGTCGTGTGCGTCATTGCAAGATCTAGCATTCTCGCAAGCAGGGAAAGGATTGGGAACGGATTGCAACCAGTTCCGTGTCAGAAGCTTATGCAAACGCATAAGACGTGTGAAACAGGACAATAACAGTATTTGATCTTCGACTGAGATCAAAGATCGAAGTTTTCCGAACGGATCCGAAGGGTCTTCTGAGTCGAGATTTATACCCCCAGAGCATCGATATAAAGCAAGAGGGAGCACGGACTGGAGGTTGTGTTCGCGTGCTAGCTTCAAGAGGTTTGGCCAGAACGTATAACCTACTTCCGTATCGATTTGAGAGCATCTTTTGCGCGAAGCGAAGTCTTCAAGAGTAGTTGGAATTTCATAGTAGATCCTGTGAAGCGCTTCGGTACGCAGCGCCTCGAAGTCGTATTTCTGCCCCAGCCGCAGCAAAGCCGCAACCCTCTCAATAGGCATAGAGCCTCGGGCAGTGAGGTATCTGCACAAAGCGGTTGGATATGAGTATTATGTACTCAGAGCGAGCGATTGCCGGGAGTCACGAACCCTGGCTCAGTGAGCGCGCGGAGGACGATCTCGACGTCTTGCGCAGCGTCTGGCAGGCAAACGACTGCGCACCCGTCTGCACTTTCTTCAGAAGGTGCTGGCTGCGGAATACTGAACATGTCTCTGAAAACGGACGAGTTTCGCGCCAGCATCCCGCGATAGACTCTGAACTGCGTTCTTTCGGCCTGCAGCACAACATTCCCATCCTCAAACCATATGTCCGAGTGAGTTATTGGGGCTGTCGCGGACATGATGCGATCTATGTCGTGCGATATAGTCTTAACCAAAGTATAACAAGTGGGTAATTTGGGCAAACTGAGAGGAATCGTCCAAATGATCACGGTGGTTGGAAGCAAGCGGTGCCCTCGTGAGTGATCATGTCACATTTGCGGCACAAACGGCGGCGCCTGTACAGGATATCGCGAGGCACCAGGGTTCAAGGAAGTACAACGAGCTCTGCCTTTGGGAGACTACACAAACGTCGAGCTTCAGAGCTCCAACGTTTCGACAGCGCAACACCGAAAAGACCCCCGCAGCAGACGAAAAATGTACTCGATATATTGCGGATCCAAACAATGCGGTAAGATAAATAAGTGCGTAAGAATGGAATGTATGACATACAGCCCCGGCCCATTATGAATGCTACAATTTTAATATCTTCTTCTCTATCCCCCCCGCCACTCACCCACCCGCACCCCCTACTCCGCCTCCGCCGCATAATCCTCATCATCGTCATCCCACCGCCTTACCCCCACGCCCACCACCTCCCCATCCTCCCCCGCGCCGAGCGCGTGCCCCGCATCGCTGAGCCACGCCTCGAGCCGCCGCCCGAGCTCGCCCCCGCGCCCCCCGCAGAAGTCGCCCGTCCCCGTGAGCAGCCGCTCGCGCTCGCCCTCCGTCACGAACGGCAGCTTCACCTTCGCCCTTGGCGCCGTCGCCGCGCCGCCCGCCTTCCTCCGCCCCACCGCGCCCGCCCCCACACCTAACACGTCATCCGCGTGCGGGGACTCGGGCGCCTCCGTCTCGCGGCGCACGAGGCGCCCGCGCGCGGGGGCGACGTAGGTGTGCGCGTGCGCGGCGTCGGGGTCGCGGAACCACTCCTCCTCGAGCTCGTCCGGGCCGAGGATGCTCTCGACGAGCCCCTCCTCCCACCCGTCCCACTCCGCGCAGCGGTGCGCCATGCGCAGGCGCGCGCCCGCGCGCTCGTGGTGCAGCCACGCCGCCGCCAGGCTCGGGAGGTCGTGCGCGGGCGCGAGGCGGCATCCAGGAGAGGGGGAGGGGGGCGGGAGGTCGGTGCGCGTGCCGAGGGCGGCGACGGCGTCGCGGAAGAGCTTCGCGGCGAAGGTGCTGGAGTGGAGGAACGCGGGGAGGTGCGCGCACGCCCAGAGCGGGCGCGTCGTCGTCGACTCCCAGTCGATCACGCACGTCTGCCCAGTTATATCAGCGTCTGCGCAGCGAGGGGGGGAGGGGGCTTACGATTTTGGAGTGGTCGTTCTCGTCCACAAACACATTCTCCAGACTCAAATCATGGCAATCCAGCCCAAACTCCTCCCCTTCCCCCCCACCACCCCCACACGCGCCCAACCGCTCCATCATCCCCACCCACCGCCCCATCTCCCGCTCCACCTCCTCCTGCCTCCGCACCACATGCGCAACGAGGAACGTGCTCCTCTGCATCCTCCTATAATCTCTATACATATAGTCCCCCGCGCCGCCCTCGTCCTCCTCGCCGCTCTCCTCCATGTCCCACTCCTCGCTCGAGTCGCTCTCGTCGCCGGGCACCGCGCGCAGGCGGTGGTGCCGCGAGCTCTTGATCTCGTCCGGGTCGAGGTGCAGCCGGTGCGGCGCCGCGCGCCCCGCCGTCTCCGCGTGCACGCCCGCGACCTCGCGCCGCGCGCAGTCGCGCAGGTAGGAAGAGGTCGAGGACCACGGCCCGCGCGGGACGGCGGGGTCGTCCCCGCGGTTCGAGCCGAAGAAGGGCCAGGAGATGATGGGGCCCACGTAGAATGCGGGGGTGTCTGCGGCGGGGGCGGCGGTGACGGTGCGCTGGGAGAGGAGCGGCGGGCGTTCTGTCGGCTTGGGGGTGGAGACGTCCGCGGCGTTCGACAGGAACGTCATCCCCGCGAGCCGCGACACGGGCGTCGCGTGCGCGACCGTCGGCGTCGGCGCGCCCGACGGCGGCGCCGCCTCGGGCTCGGGCATGTACAAACTCCCCAAATGGCTGAACCGGTGCGCGAACAGCGGCACCACGAGCGCGGCCACATTCCGCAGCAGCCCCACCAATTTCTCGTGCGGCAGCGCGTAATACACCCTGCTCAGCGGGATCCCGGGGGCCTTGGACATGAGGATGTACTCGCCGCCGAGCCTGTTGTACGGGTTCGCGTCGTAGTGGAGGACGCGCGGGACGGGGAGGGATGTGTGCGCGGCGAGGTAGGCGAGCGTGGCGACCTCGGAGCGCGTCTTGAGGCGCGGCATGAAGCGGCGGGCGACGCGCGCGACGAGGTCGCGGGCGTCGGCGAGGGTCACGAGGTAGGCCTGGAAGGGGGGAGGGGTCAGTAATGGGTTGAGGGGGGAAGGCCGGTATGTGCGAGATGGCGCGGATCAGGGCAGGCTCGTGTTTGCGTGCTGAGGAGATAGTGGACGGAGACGGAGAGACGGAAACACATGTGCGGACTAGCAGCTCCGCTACCGAATAGCGGCGAATCGAGGGCAGCAGGCCAGAGCAGGCCACAGTGACGCAAATATAGATCCGCACGCCTCACGCCAGCCGCAGATGCCATGCAAGGCCAGTCTCGCATACGGCGATTGTGAAGGGGGGGAGATAGAGACCAGTACTCACTTTGTGGAATGTGCCTGCCCACGCCCGATTAGCACCCCCACCTAACAAACAAGGACAGCAGACTAACCTGAGCTGAGGAACTTGATGCGCACGACCTCGCCGGCCATCTTCTCCGCGACGATGTCCCTGAGCGTGCGGCGGTCGACCTGGAAGGGCGCCTGGCCGTGGAGCGCGGCGTCGGCCTGGGCCTCGCGCGCGCGGTCGGCGTGCTCGACGTCCCAGTCCCAGACGGGCGGGAGCTGCGCGGAGGCGTCGGAGCGCGCGGGGGACGCGGGGTGCGAGGGCAGGGCGTAGGGGTTCGGGGCGTCGAAGAGCGGGTCATCGCGCGCATCGCGCGCGAACTGGCTGAGCGGCATCCGGCGAGAGTACTAGTCAGATTTTGCAGAGCAGCGGCGTAGAGTAGGGGAGAAGGTGGTGGTGGTAGTGGCTGAGGTGGAGGGTGTGAATGGAATGTGCAAGCTGATACGCTTTGATCATTCATAATATTAATATCTCCTCCGCATTGACGTTGCGTTCTCAGAAGTCTTTCGTAATGCACATCCCTTCACATCTAGCTCAGGCCCCCCGCATCGCCAAGGCACCTGCTATTCGCCCTCCGCTGCGGCTGCGCAAATGAAGGCAGGGCGACCGCAACGTGCGTGCTCTGGCGGCGTCTGAGCTGGGACGTCGGCCGAGCAAATAATGCTCGCAGCGGGATGCATATGACGCCTTATCGGTTAGAAACCACGGCTATCGCAGCGAGATCCGGGCCCGCACGCCAGTCAGCACAGAGCACAATTGCTGCTCCATTTCGGGCCAAGGCGCTAACGGCAATGCTGAGCACGGACGGCCAAGCATCTAATCGGCGGGCCTTGGCGGCGAAGAAGCAGAAGCCGATCTGCGATCTTGGCAGCCCGCTTCTCGACACGGCGACGCCAGCCGGCCTGCGATGGGACGCGCCGAGCCCCTTGCGGCCCCGCCCGCCCGCCTTGGCGCGCTTCCGTGGGCCCAATTTCTGCAACGAAGAAGCGTTTTGCGTTTGGCACTGGCGCTTCTCTGGCACCCCCCGCGATCGCCTCTTGGCTGCGACGCTCTGCGACGGTGCTGCTTCGAGCGCGACGTGCGCCTGTGCTGGCGTCTGGACCTTTCTCAGCGCACCGGCCTGCTCTCATCAATCATTTCCGACCCGAGCATGGATCCAAAATTAACAACATGCAAGTGAGCGTCTCCCTGCACTAATATTACTGTAACAATCTAGGCCAGTCCGCGCCGCACGGTCAGGTATGCGTTTAAGTGCCAGTCCTCGCCATCCGATCCTGATCTTCCTCGAGCTCCAAACAGTGCCAGCTGGACACAGCATCTATGTAGCCAGTCTTCTTGCTTGGCATCTGGCCCCATCCCCATTCGAAATTCGAATTCGCGCACGCACCGAGATTTGATTTCTAGCGATCCAATTACGAGCGGGACCCAAGTTCGACGGTACTGCAATTCAGTGGTTCCCGCCAATCAATCCAGGCCAGTCGCCGCTTGGTAGCTATGTGCTAGTCCCAACCCCTCGTCGCACTCCAACCTCGATGTGGGAGTGCTGCGAGTACTAATTATAACTCGCACTGCGGCTCCGTTCGCATAACCCAGTCCCCACTGAACCCAGTGCCATCAACATCAAACGCACGCACCATCCACCTATGCCTAATTGAAACTCGCCCCGAGCCCAGTGCCATCAAACGCAAACGCAAGCGCATGTAAGTACACTGCCTACGTATACCTAATATGCGCGGCTGGATCGCGTCGAGTGATTATTGATTAGAAGCCATCTAGCTGCCACACATGCGTCTGGATCGCTGAGAGGCCTCCGGCGATGATATCGCTGTTTCCATCCGTCGCAAGAATAGATCCGCTGCCCGTGACTGCCACCACCGCATACTACTGGAGCCCCTCACACATACGTTGCAGACCCGACACGTACGGCGGGGGCCAGCACCTTGCGGGAGATAGAGCGGGCTAGGGCGCGTGCATACACTGGCGAGCACCGTCTATGCGGCTGGCACACATTCCAGATTGATATTTGATTGCTGCTGACCCCCGGCTCCGCATTAAACGGCTTCACAATTCGCAGGCATAGGCAGGACGCCCGCCGAGCCCCACATTCAAATTTCAACCTGGGCCCATCAAGCGCGGGGTAAATGCTAACCCGCATACCTGATCCCGCTGAACCAGCTGCCATATCTGCCGGATTCAGCGTGCATCTATGGTTGTGGAGGTAGAGCGGTGGCGGGACTTGCACTGGTCCCCCTTGGGAGCGGGTTCGCGAATTTCGACCTCTCGAATTTAGCGCTGTCCTCCATATTCTAGAGGGATGTGGCGCCCGGAACGCTTCGACTTGCGGCGGACAACTCTGGATATCTTGTCGAAGAGGACCAAATCTCGTATCAGATAGGCCTACCCGCCTGATTTCCTTCCCGGGGCTGCACCCGCGTCCTGCTCACTGCTGCATTCCGCATATAACTGCAAAATCCGCTCTTTCTGCGATAGATCTAGACGAGGAATTTGGTTGGGGGCGGGAATATCGTGGTTGAAGTGGGCCGCACGCTGTTCAGTGTCCACCGGACAACTCGGCCGAGGACCCGGAGAGACAGCAGACGGGTGTCCCCTCATGTTCATCGGACTCTGCAAACGCCGCGGAGATCGTAGAACGGGCGGGCTGCGTGTGTGTTTGATTACACTCTGCCTTATGAAGCATGCCTACGCCTTGATCCAGCTGGAAAAAAATTAGCAGCGTCAATTCATCGCATATATTCCAGGACATCGGACGCCTTGTTTGTCGAGAAACTGGTTTACGAACATAATTTTTAGACGGTAAATACATTTCAGGACTCAATTGCGCCGTCTTTGCTTACTGTAGGTTATACATTTCTACGCTACATATATGTACTTATTGTCAAGTCCATCTCTTGCACCTATTCAATGTGTAGTAATCTAAGAATTCTAAGAAACAGTTAGGTGACGCTGAGTGAAAACAGTATACCATGCCGCTTATCACCGAGCACCAAGCCGCATTATCGAAACCTTCGGCTCGAGCTTGTACCTCCGCTTCGCGTTGCTCTGCCTTTTCTTCATCCGCGCCACGCATCGCTCGCACACATTCCCGCTCGCGCCGGCCGGCAGCGCGCGCTGGCACGAGTGGTTGCCGCATGTCCGCTGAAAATACTCGTTAGCCTCCTGCGAGATCGTGAAAAGCGGTCGGCTCACCGTGCTCGTATCAGCGGCGACTGCCTCCGCCTCCTCCGGGCCGGCCATGATAACGTCGGCGGTTGTCGGTTCCTCCTCGGGGCCCTGCGGATGGCTATCGCTCTGCGGGGGAGACGCCGCGCGGAAACTGTGGTCCGATGGCGAGATAGGTCGCAGTGTCGGAGTGGGCGGCAGGGCAGCCGAGAATACCGAGGTGAATGACGCCCCGTCCGGACCAGGGTTCGGCTGGTCCATTTTCAGCCAGTTCTTGCGGGGCTTGCGCTTGAAGGGCTTGGCTACCTTTGGTGGATGTATCTGGTGGGGGATCGCACACAGGTCAGCTCTGGTTAAGTGTGAATAATAGTAATGCATACCGGCTGAGTGGCTGGAGGCGCAGCAGCAGCTGGTGGTGGGCCATACCCAAAAGGCGGCGGCTGACCCATAGGCAGAGCATACGGAGGATAGGGATAGGGATACTGTCCGAATGGGCGAGGGGCATACGGCGGATAGCCGTATGGATACGGATACATCGGCACGGGGGACGAGCCCGGCGGTGGTACGGGCGCACCCGGCTGCGCAGGTGGCGGAGGGGTAGATGTTGAAGCCGATCCTGCATTTAGTGGAGGCTGCATGACCGGGTTGTAGTAAGGTGAGGGCACATAGTAGTGCATCGGGTATGGCGGTTGCCCGTGCGCTGGGTATGGTGGAGGAGGGTAGGGAAATGATGCTGGAGACATGCCCATCGGTACAGGAGGCGAGGAATTTGAAGTTGACGGAATGGCTTGGGGAGCAGGTACTTCGTTTGCCTTTTCTGACACGGAACCTGATGTTGCCTTCTTTGACTTGGTGAGGCGCCTCTTTTTCGGTGCTGGCGCGTCCTCCGGCGTGGGAGACGGGATGGGCAGAATGCTAGGACCTGCTACAGGACTGAGGGTGGGGGGAGGGCCATTTGTTGATTCCTCGCTGACAGGCGCTGGGTCAGCAGTTGGAGGAGCCGTGATAATTTCAGGTGCTGCAGGCTCATCCTCGTGTGTAGTGAACGTATTGTTATCCTGAAGCTGGGGCGTCAGTCATAATGATGTATATGTGCGAGGGCAAGCTAACCTCGTAAGTGGACTGGTCTACATTCACAAAATTTATGAATGATTCTGCTTCGCGGCTCGAGGAAGCAGTGGACGACGAAGCATGCGCTGAGATGGGCTCTGACATGGGATCTGCCGAGGGGGTAGACGAGGTCGCAGCCGCTTCCGGGGCCGTGTCTTTCTTCCTCTTCCTCTTGGGGATTGCAGAGGGCACACGGGTTCGCAATGGCGGAAGCTTGTTTATTTCGCGAATCTTCTTGTTCTTCCTGTTCTCTCTGTCGTGTTCTCGACACATATTGCACATTTTCCAAGGTACATCTGGTGCCAAAAGATTCTGACAGGTTTGGATGGAACAGACATGAGATTTGCGACGCGAAGAGGCCTCAGGACTCAGCTTTTGAATAGGAAAAACGATTAGTGGGCAGAATAGGTTGAGTAGTGGATGCACTTACCTCTCCGCCCTCTCCTGGGCTGGCTCTGTCAAGCTCCATGGGAGTCCGAGTGAACAAAGGACCAGGTTCTTCATCTTTGTCTTTCCTCCTGGCTGAGGGATCTTTCGGCGTCCACATCTGGAAAGTCCCATCTGCTTGTTCTACCGCATCGACTAACGCATTGGCTGCAGCCTTTTCCTCCTTCTCTCGCATACGCTTAAGCTTGCTGTGATGTCTATTCTGCAGTCGATGCTGCTCGCATCGTCGATACTTATACTCTCCAGATAGAATAACGTGACAATGGGATACTGTACACATGCGTGTAGGGAAGGCGCCATGTTTGTCTTCCGAGCTGATAAGCAGAGGGCCGTCAACAATGTCATTCTGCCAGGTTATCCAGTCTTCAGGGCATTCCGATAAAGGCTAGAAAGTACATGAGCATGTCATTGACGATTTGGGCAGTGTAGTAACAGCTTACCGGTAGACCTTCCTCTGCTCTTCGCTTATCCTCTTCGATCCGAAGAGCCTCCAGCTCGGCATTAGCAGCGATACGCTCGGCCCTCCATTTGGCGCGTTTAGTGATTCCATAGCCACGGTACCGATCTCGACAAGGCTCGCACATCTTGAAGTAGTAGTCGGTGGGAATAGTAGCCTTGCACCCTTTGACAGAGCAAGGGCGTTCGGGCCGAGTAGACGACGAAGAAGCTCGAGAACTCTCTGAGGTGTTGAGTGGAGCGACATAAGGAGCATCGATATCGTGATTGTCCGTGTCGGCTTCTGATGGAGGAGGTGGTTCGGAGGGATTCAGCGGGGGAAACTGTCTACTAGGTAGAGTCAGAGCACCAGCGAGCTCCGAACTCTGTGTGCTGACCAGGCTGGGATCGATAACGCTGTGGTCCCAAGTGGCAGGATATACCCTTGCAGGAGGTGAATCGTGAGACGTAGATGCCTCGGGCTGGCGCCGGGCTTGATGAGCACTGATGAAATGTATTTAAACCAAGCAACATACCTCTACAGATGCATCTGGCCTTTGAATCCACGGCTCTCTCTGTTCCTCGTCTAACTGCGGGTTCTCGGGCAACCAGACAGTTCCAGCTGGCTGCTCAGACGAAAGCAAGGCGACGCTCTGCTGAACCAACGAATCCTTCTCCAGTTTTCGTTTTGCGCGTTTGGTCATTGCATATACTCGATGGCGACCCCGACACGCTTCACACATCTTGTTCGACGTATCCGTCGGGATAACAGTCATACACCCGCGAACCGAGCACTTGCGAGGTTGAGATCCTGAATCGATTGTAGAGGAGTCGCTGGATGTGCTGCCACTCGTTTGGTAGATGCTTGCATCTCCCATTGGCGACCCATCGTGAACACCTTGTTGAGTTGGAGGTCCTTCCGACGCGTCTTGGTATGGCACGCCGTAAGGGAGGTTTGGATAAGCACTTGCCATGGAAAGAACAGGCTCCTTTATGGTGGCTAGGTAAGGGCCTTTGGGAGCGGTTAATTTAAGGTTTGTCGTTCCTTCGGATACACAACTCCGCTCGGCCATTCCGAGACTTTGGGGTAGTTTACAGTATAGTCACTAGACTCTGGAAACGCAAGGTATATCATTATAGGTGCTGCTCCATGCAACAAACAGTCTGTAGTTCATGGTCCAAATATTCTGCTAATTTTCTTTCATGCGCTTGAGGGCCATCATGACCATGCCCAGTCCTTCTCTGACCGCTATTCTATCCTCCTCGATGACGCGAGAGAGCACAGACGATATTTTGTCAGGATGCCACCGCAGCATCGAGCTACGTATCCGTTCGCGACGCGTAACCGTGTTGGTCCGAGCTTCTAGAGATTCAAGGAGGAACCGAGAGACATCCTCGAATGTGAGCTCTTTGACAGTAGTGGGTGGCAATGGGAGTGGCCAAGGGATGTCTTTAAATGATACAGCATCGTTGCTAGCCAGCAACGTTCGCCATTTGGACTCGTAAGCATCCCATCTCTTGGCGAGATTCTTCTCCCTCTCCTGTAAACGGATCTCCGCCTTGATTGCTTCGGTACGGACTTTATCCCTTCGGCCTTCTGCATCTCGAAGCACACCGCCTGACCGCACCCATTCAAATTCCCCTTGAGAGGCAAGTTCGCTTTCCTTCTCTCTCCGCTTTCGTCTCTCTTCCTTCCGGCGATTCTCCTCTGCCTCCTCCTCTTGGGTGATCGCTTCTTCAGTCATTTCATCCTTCAGAGACCCTATTCCCGGTAATGCATCACCGAAAGAGCTTTTTGAAGCTTGGCTGGGCTCCTCAGTTATCACAGCTGCAGGCGTCCCGGTGCCACCATCAGATACTGGTGGAAAGGCAAAATACCCTCCTGTGGTTACACTTGTCCCTCTAATCGAGCCAGTGAGGCTGAAAGAGCTGCGGCCCTTAGTTGGAGATTCTCCAAAGAGAGTGGCGAAGCCACTTCGACCCAGTGATCGGTCATGCCAGCCAGATGTTGACATGTGCAATGTCTTTCCCTTGGTTCACAGCCGGCGTCACTGTAATAGTACTGCGCAGCTAGTATGGCTGAGACAGAAGTTTACAAATTTGAAACGGCCTGATCACTATTCAAGCCAACGCACAGTAGTTGGATGGTGATGGAGATGAACAAGAAACGAATTGCAGAAATGCACGTGGAGCTCGGATTCTTTCACCACTGTGGTGATCGCCGCGTAGTCTCACGCAGTCACCCAGATTCTCTTGAACATCAATTGAACACCACCATCTGGGTCGGAGCTCAATCAACTTAATCTACGTCAATATGAATCTTCAGCAGACTCCTACGCTCAAGCAGAGATTTTCATTCTACTCCGGCTCAAATATTCATCTAATCTCCATTGGGTGATGCTTGTGTGTGTATACGCGTATTGCATTTCGTTGTACTATCAATGCTTCCAAGTGAAAGCCAAGCAGCAAATAGTTAGCATTTGGAGGTGTCCACGATCGCAACACCGAGCATTGCCGCGGATCACTTGCTATGTTTTCAAAGAGATCATATAGGAGCGATAGTTCAAAATGTCAATGGTCAATGTAGTAGATCGTTTGATAAAATAATAATAAGATATACAGTGGTAGTTCTAGTGTATAGTGATGATACAGACGGCTCTGCCGTCGTTCCGTGGTTTCTAATGATACAGCCGTGTCGAACTAATGAGTGTGTCGAGGAGATCTCGCTCCTGAAGTATGCCGAATCCCAGAATTCCGAATCTATAATCCCCTGCTGTTCATGACACCCGCAACAACGCCCACCACTATTCCCACTATGAGGCCGAGGGATACGAGCGCGTAGCAGCATCGCTTGGCCCATCTGACCTCCGCGTTCCTCATGACTGAGACGAGCATCTGGCGTTCTGCCTCGGGCTTCGTGGCGTGGAAGTCGTCGGGGGCGGACAGTGGCGAAAGGAGGATCATGGCTCCGAGTATCCAGAATGGAAAGAACACTGAGAGAAGGACGATGAGCACGGATACTTCTGTATCTCTAGAAATTATACTCACAGAAACCGAAACGGAACAAGTATTGCGCGAGCGTGGTAGGCTCGGCGAGTGGCGCGTCGTACGCGGGCAGGCACTCCTCCTCGTCTCTGCTCGTGCAGAGATACGGAGGAGGCAGCTCCTCCGAGGGAGCGGGCATGCGCACATCGTCGTGTCGGCTATCGCGGACTGTGCGCGTGACGCCAAAGAAGTCGTCAACCGGGTTGGTTGCGGTGTTGCGGGATGTGGGCGCAAAGGTATGCGCGGCTGCCGGTGCAGCAAGAGAGATGGGAAGAGGAGTGTGGGTTCCCGACACCACCACGGTGGTGTTTTGCGCTTCGAGATCGGTGTCCAACGAAGATGAAGCGTTAGAGGGAGAGCGCCAGAAGCCGAGGATGGTTTGGATGGGGGACATCTTTTGAGATTCAAAGGTCTGAAGAGTAGGTCAAGTAGAGTGTTAGACCGTGCGGCGGGGCGTTGATGGAGATCTGGGCATCCGTCGCCCAATACTTATAGCTGGTCGCGAAACTCATCGTATCTGCGCAATCGCGACGCGATTTCGTTCGTGATTACGTTGTCGGTGGGTAACACTGGTGCGCACACGAAGAAGAAGGGTTGTTTGCACCATTGTTCAAGCAAATAGAGGACCCACAAAGTTGTCGTAAAACGTAGGATTTGCCTATTTAGGCAAGTGCGGTGTGTGCAAATCGCGCACACTGCGGAGCTTGTTGTCGCGTCGCCATCTTCAGCTTCATGTCCTAGTTGAACTCTTTGTCAAACCGGAGACGAGACGACAATTTGTTACATCTCACACGCTGACACGTATAATCTGAAGATGGGAAAATAGTGTTGCAGGCAAGAAACACGCAATTCAAGGCTGTCGCGACATTCGTCTGTATTCGGGGATATACTGGCGGTCCCCAGGCTGCTGGAACAACAGCATACATGGAGCTGGGCACAGTGATCTCATAGGTGCTCTCATGTATCTCACATGCACTGCTAGGGAAATGCTCAGGGCATCGCTGGTAGTTCCGAGGAGAATAACTACCTCGATCGAGATCATATCCCGCCGACCACATTTTCTTACCACTTGCATAATTGACTTTCCGTCCTCTTCATCAGCTGGTACTTTGACAATGCAGTCGGTTCTGCTTGATGTGTCTATCATTGTCTCTCTACCTCTATTGGTTGAATGAGAATTTTAGATATGCTGCACCCCCTCTCGATTCTTTTCCCCGCCTTGTCGAAGAGCCGTCCGAATCGTATGCCTTACCTTCGTCTTCGTCTTCAACAGCAATCTCACACAAGATTGATGTTTCCGGCTTCACCAGTCTTTGGAGACTACGCCCCGGTGTCGAACACTTGCACGCGTTCGAGTCCTGAAGCGAATTCTAGGCTCACTCAGAGTACGGCAGATGTAATGCCACTATCATGGGGATCACGAATGCTATCTGGTATATTCTTATCGATCTTTTTTTCTTCTTTCAGATTTTGCCATTTGATCCTTGTGTTGGAAGCTTGGGCCGCATGCCCTCACACGGAATCCTGGATGCACAATCAGGCGAGCAGCTCCGCTGGACATAAGGTTAGTGTCGTTTGTGTAAAGCCGGACTGGAACAGCCTGATGCTCATTTTTGGCCGTGATTTTCTCGACACTCGGATGAAGGGTGAACACTATCTTACCCTGCTGGCAGCTAGCCAATTATCTGATTCAGAAGTTGTTCAAGATACCATACTTAGTGCGAGTCCCCATGCTCAGATAGTTATCAATCAACGCCACTGCCGCCAGTCTGATCATTTCACCCTTACTTACCATGCTTCTATAAACTTCTTTCTTTAAGCAGGTTTTTGAGGGGGTACACAACGAGGCACAACGCCGCATTGATCTCCGCTTCACTAATCCCCGCTTTCCAGAAATCTAAACATCTCTCCAACGGCCTGGACAACTGTATTAGTAACGTAAGTGGGCGCTCAGTCGCGGACCGCGGTTACTTATTACAATTTGCTTTTCGGCTCTGGCGTTGTAAACATAATCATTTCAAGGATGGGTTGCCAGTTGGCGATCAGCCGAGTTCGCTAGATTTAAACACCATATCAGCATATTACTGATGTCTCACCTCAGTATATAGTATCGAAATGCTTTGCAAACCTCCACCACAATTCAGCCACATACGTAAATCCAAATCCAACCTCCTGATCTGCGAGAGTAAGTGTGATTAATTGCAATTGCCTAGAGATCATTGGCACCGGTAGGCACCTTTAACGGTATAGTGGTCGGTTCCTGTGGCCGCTTTCTCCGTTGAATACTAATGTAATGACCTTTAAATACGGTCCCGCTCTTTGGAGGGGCTTCGCTCTTCTCCCCTCCAGCAATGTCGTTCTCAGTTATAGCCTCTCTGGTCGTAGCCGCAGTCGTTGCGTATGCACTGCTCAAGCGAACCAAAGTGGATTCTGGGATGCCACTGCCACCAGGTCCAAAGAGACTTCCACTCATAGGAAACCTATTGGACATGCCAACAGACGGTGCAGATTGGGTGACCTATCGTAAATGGAGTCAGCAGTATAGTGAGTGACTCGTGTTCTCTTCTCTGATAGCTGGGTTTGATGTTGTACAGACTCGGACGTGATATACCTGAATGTCGCGGGGCAGTCGATCGTAATATTGAACTCTTGGGATGCCGTGAACGATCTGATTGAGAAGCGTTCAAACCTGTACTCGAGTAGGTGAGCATATTTGACTTCGCTCTTCTGGTAGCTCTGGACTGATTCGATGTATGAAGGCCCATACGAACCATGGTAAATGGCTTGTAAGTGACTAGTGATCTTGTCATACTGGAAGCTTACCCAATGATGCGGTTCAGAATGGGGTGGGACTGCATATTTGCTTTTATGCCATACGGAGAGCGATGGAGGCAGCAAAGGAAAATGTTCTATCAAGAATTCACCCCAACCGCAGCTCTCCGATATAATACACAAGAAAGCGTTGCGACCGCCGTCCTCTTAAACCGGCTTCTGGACACACCGGATGATTGGGTACAGCATCTGAGACTGTTCGTGTCCCGCTCTCGGCTTGCATACGGTGCTGATAGATTTCTATCTCTCTAGTCAAGCAGGCGAGGTTGTGATGTCTGTCGCTTACGGAATCAGCGTGAAGGATGAGAAGGATATGTTCCTCGATGTTATAGAGAAGGCTCTGGCCGGATTGAACATCGCGGCACGTCCTGGCGCGTTCCTAGTGGACATTCTACCTATATGTGAGTTGGGCGGCTTCCTGCATTGCCTGGGTTCAACTGAAGTGTTTGACAGTAAAATACGTTCCTTCTTGGATGCCCGGTGCTGGTTTCAAGAGAATGGCGGAGGAATGGCGCGAAGCGACTGAGCAGATGGTAGACCTACCCTATCAGGCGGCAAAGGACGGCATTGTTTGTAAACTACGCCCCCATACCGAGCTTCAACTAACTCTGCTATGTTTATCAGGCATCTGGAACCGCAACTCCATCATACACTTCGTATCTGCTCGAAGGCCTTGACCCAAAGGCTGACAACACAGAAGCCGAAACTATGATAAAGCAAACTGCTGGGGCGATTTACTCTGGTTAGTATTGGCGTTTCATTCCATCAACCAAAATCTGATACTTATTGTTATTAATCATAGCTGGTGCCGATACGGTGAATATTGTAAAGTTCCGCGCGTTGAGCGTTTGCTAAAATCCTCTGCAGTCCGTAGCTGTCCTGAGGTCATTTGTACTTGCCATGGTCTGGTATCCCGAGGTCCAAAAGAAAGCACAGGCAGAACTGGACGCAGTTCTCGGCAAAGGTCACCTGCCCGAATTCTCTGACGAGGCTTCGCTTCCGTACTGCAATGCGCTTGTCAAGGAGGTTTTCCGCTGGAGACCAGCGACACCGATTGCGATTCCTCGTGAGACTGATACGGAAGATGTGTACCAGGGCATGCGCATTCCTGCATCAACGGTTATCATCAACAATGCTTGGTACGCATTCTGGACTGCCTGTCTCGCTTGTCTGACATTGGGCGTGCTTCAGGGCAATTCTTCACGACGAACGAAACTTCCCTGAGCCAGAGGTATTCAAACCGGAGCGCTTCCTTAAAGACGGCAAGCTCAACCCCGATGTGATGGACCCAACAGAAGTCGGATCCTTTGGCTTCGGGCGGCGCGTCTGTCCAGGGCGGTTTTTGGCAATGAACTCCGTATGGATAACGGTGACTTCTATGCTGGCCGCTATGAACATTACGCAAGCGGTAGATGAAAGTGGCGCTATCATCGAGCCTACTGGAGAAATGACTGGTGGCATGGTTCAGTGAGTGCCATCGTTAGCTCATACCTGGTTACCACCATGTCTAATATTGCGACAAGCGCAACCATTCCATTTAGATGTAGCATCAGACCTCGATCTGCTGAAGTGATTAGCGCGATCAGATCAAGGGCTTGATTCGATGTGACCTCGTGGATCCATCCTGGCAGGCCATATGATACTGCGTTCAGGCTGCTAATGATCGGGATGTGAATTAAGATTAGGCTTTAGCTAGTTTTTCTCTGCTCTAGCTACTAGTATGTATAATTCATCTTTCTTTGCGCACGCAAGACGACTCGAGTCTTGACATACGGACAGGCTACCTCGGTGATGAGAGCAGAGTGGGTTATATATATGAGTTATAAAGTAATTTTGACCCTAGTATTAATGGGAGCAAAGTAAGCAAATCTAGAAGCTCTCTGGCGCCTTCACCGACCCAAATTTCAGCTCATCCAAGCCCATCCACTCTGTCCCAATTTTCATCTGACCCATTAACTCTTCGTCGCTGATATTCTCCAATCTCAGCAATTCTCTCCGGATATAAGCCGTCAAGGTGCGCATGGTCTCCGGGTAGCGCACGTACTGGTCCGACTCATGCGGCCCAAAGTCGTGAACACCGGACCCATCGTCCTTGGCAGCCTCCGCCTCGAGTTGCTCGGGCGTCATGTCTCCAAAGCCCTCCACCTCGCCGGTTGGGTTGATATTTCTCCGGAACGGCGCAGTTGTGGCATCATCGGAAGGAAGCAGGATGCCTTGCGCGCCTCGCGCTCCCAGGAAATTCCGCCATATCGCACCAGCCATCTCCATGTCCCCTTTAACGAGACCCAAATCAAGGGAGAGGTTGAGTCCGTTGTATTGCTCCTTGAAGATCTTCATCTGCTTCGTAACTAATCTTTCTGGGGAGTTCCCCTTGAGCTTTCCATTATTTGTCCGTAAAGCAATAGCTTTGGGGATGGAGTAATAATCTGTCTTCACTGTGTATGGTTCGGCAATGACACCGGGCTGCAGTACTGCTCGGATGCGGTCCTCGACGTCGAGGAAGAAGTGGTCGATAAGACCTTGGATAAAATAGTCTGCCTCAGGCTTTGGGAGTGCACGGAGGCGTACAGTGAGGATCCATACATGGAGGTTGGCTATTGTGAACCAGGACTGGAATGTCGGTGGAAGGTGACAGTCTACATTGATGTCAATAACCGGGTTGAGAAAAAGAAGCAAGAGGAAGCTCACCATTCAACCAGAATACATTCTCGTCGTCTGCTCGAGGCACACAAAGGTGCTTGTATAAATTGAATGACCTCCTGCCCGCTACCTGCAACGGACTCCCATATCCCATGACGTTTGCGAATTTGATGAAACCCGCCTTGAACTTCGGAGAAGCGTTGATCTTTCGTGTGAGCCAGCTGTCCGGCTGCGTGGCCTCCGCCAAGGGTACTTCCGTCTTCGCGGAACTGCTGGATTCTGGAGCGTCGCGACTGTGCGACGCGTTGGAGGTCGCGAGATACCGCGACGGAGCTATGGTCGAACGGGCAATTTGTTGCGGACGAGCATGTCGCAGGCTTTGGGTCAAAATTACGCGGGAACTCATGGTGGTTTGAGGGCGAGTGACGAGTACTGGCACGAATGCGTACTGAGACGATGGTGGGACCCTTCCGAATTTTTGATCGCGCCGTCGCACGTGGATTTATTATCACCGAAAACATATCACAAAACATACTTCCAGCCCCATATTGCTCCAGAAATTAGTTTAACCATCTAAACATACATAGAGACCATATGCGTTTATACGTCATCCTCCCAGGAGTCTGGGACATCCTCTAAGTTGATGGCAGGAGGAGGAACAGGAACCACAGGGGGAGGGGTGCTAACTTGGGGTCGTGGCGCCGAGGGTCTCCACGAAGTACGTTGAACAGAGGGCGTTGGCACCGGGTTACTAGGTGCGGGGACAGGTTTGGATACTACAGACGTCCAACCTCTACTTGCACCTACAGAGGGCGTAGACGCTCTTGAGGGGTTATTGGACGGCGGTCGCGATGCGCTGCTTGACGTTAATCCGCCACGCAGGTCTGCCAGCTTCCCTAGGCTAGGTCCTGAACTTGCTGCGACTGTGGAGGATAAAAGAGGATTGGGAATCCTAGTATCTATCCTGCGAATCAGTTGGACGCTGCAGAGACCGTTAGTTGGGAGCAGACATGCAAGAGGATCAGACAAACCTGCGATGTGGTTCTTGATCCACCATCTGGACATCCATTCTATAAATTGCTGCAAGCTGAAAGGTGATCGTTAATGATGAAGTAAGATATTGTGAAGGGGTGGTACGCACATCGTGTACAAACTTACGCCTATCGGGAGGCATATGCGGTAGTACTTGCTGCTTCTTCGCAGAAGTTACGAAGCTAAGTTCGAGATGAGCACATGCCATTCAGGAACAATGAAGGGACTGACTCTGCAAAAGTCTTCTCGACCAACCCTAAAAACTTTGCATTGGCTCTAGCAAACAACGTGACCTCGTCATTGTATGTGACGTTCTTCTCGCGGCTGGCGTCAGTGCTGATGCCCAATGCCTCCGCCAGTCGGGCATTACGCTTTGCGACGAGACACTCATTGGAGCATTTCAGTTGCTGTGTTGCTTCACGGCCTGAGTTAGACGTGCTTCTACCACATAGCGCGGATTGTCTGATGCGACCACAAGGGCAGCTGAGAGTGACAGTAGAGCGGCAGGGTTCGGCTTCAGAGCATGTAGAGGGTGCGTGGCAAGGAAGGGTGCAGGTGTGATGGGACGGGAGACTAGAGAAATGTGAGTATCGCTCTATGTATAGTATGGTGAATGGTGCATACCAAAGCTTCCTGGACTTGCCACATGGAGAGGCACAAGGTCCACAGTCATCACTGTGGCAGAGCCGCTCGCAGTGATGGAATCCACATCCAAGAAGCCTGCAAAGAATGCAAAACTTCAATACCTAAAAGCAGGGAGTGCAAAACCAGGACTTACTTTCCACAAGGCACGCCGCATGATACCTTCTCCTGCGAGCACCTTACGTTTGCCATGCTCTTCTTCCCACATGCGCACATTTTGTTGGTCAAGAACGGGCAGGCAGGACATGGCGCTGGGTCCTCATGGCAAGAATGCTGCGTCTTGGGATGTCCACATGCAAGTGGCGGTCGGGAGCATGGGTGGCTGCAGTTGATGCGTGTGCCACAGGGTATAGGGGGGTCAAGGATCGTTCGACCGCAGTAGCAAACCATCTATTGACAAGGTTCAATATAGTCTTTGTTATACTTCGAGCGCACTCACCTCTTCAAAAGAGCTTCGCAGACAAGGCGGACAAGCTCCTCTGTGATCTCGTTCCTCGCACCTATGGTTTCCACAGCCCAACATCTTTCCACATGGCAGATCACACTCGTGCAGCCCTCCCAGCCCCGCACCCGCCTCCCCACCATCCCACATATTATTTCCGGTCGCGCGTTTCTTTCCCTTGCTTTTATTGATAGCGAGGGAAGCGAGAGGGCAGCACGTACGATTGCATTGGTGTCTGCCACATGCGCGCAACGCAGTACACGCCCTTTCACAGAGTATCTCATCATGTGCCCCCTCTACTGAGGAACGTTGCTGATACTGCGAGCAGCGGATGTCCCGAGTGGTGGCACCACATCGACAGGGTCTAACGAGCATGATAGAGCATGGGGGACAGGGTCCCGTGTGACACTTGACTGCACATGGATGTTCACATCCCTCTAGAGGACGCATGCATATGGAGGGGCAGGTGGGGATGGCATCGGTACAGGATTTTCGCGAGCCAGGCTCGAGGGAAAGTTTGCCGCAAGGACAGTGCGTTACTAGAGACGGAGAACGTGGGCAAGTAGGAGGCGAAGGAGATGGTGGATGGCAAGGCTTGGAGCAACGATGGATGCCGCAATCGAATGGTCTGCGATAGAAATTGTGTCAGAGTGCTCTACGATTTTGCAAATGAGGAGAGCGCACCTGTCGCAATCATTCTCGCACTGAAATCTGCCTTTCCACTCCTCTACACCTTCTACTTTGCATGCTTTTTCCAGTCCCTCTCCACACGCGACCTGCTTCTCCACCTTCCCACAATAACATCTCACATCGTCCCTTACATCGCACGGTTTGCAAGCACCAGGGTGGCAAATGGCAGTGCATGAATGTGTGCCACATCCGAGCTTCTTCCCGCATACACTTGTGCACGATAGATCAGTAGAATGACCCGCTCCTGGCGTCAGGCGCGAGCAGGTGAGAAGCTGTGATGTTTTGCCGCAGTGACATGGCAGCTCAGTTGTCACTACAGATTCAGTTAGCTACCCTATATCAGGTTAACAATTATTAGGCACTGACCTAAACAGGGTGGACACGGTCCGGGATGACATGCTAATGGGCAGGCGTGCCCGCATACGCGAGGTCGTGAGCAGGGATTAGCACAGGAATGAGGTGTAGCCAAATTAGATCGCTTAGGTTCCGCGGTGGATCCGCAGAAGCACCTGGAAGAAGGTTTGAGTAATGCTAGAGAAAGGGAAATGAGTAGCTGTGCTCACCAGTATCCATTGGGAACATGGGTTCTCTTGGTCTGGCAGCCAGGGCATCTCCACTCTCCTGCTCTTTCTTCCCCACGTGCCCGCCATGCATCTGAAATCTCCTTTACACTCTTTCCAGCCCACGACCGAATGCACTTGAGATGGAATGTGGTCCAACAGCACTGGGAGCTCTCGCTTTCCTTGCCTTCGTCAAAATCCCCGTTCTCCTCAGGCATACGAGTCACATGAGAGGGGCTACATGACCACGTTGGCTGTGCAGGATGAATTGCGGCAAAGCAGATAGGACAATCAGAGTACGGTGGAGTCTTCAATGCGTGAATAAGGGTGGCAGTCAGGCCACCAGCCTGTGGAGTCGCGCCCTTGTATGCATAAGAGTGTTCCTTCTTGCTGGAAGATTGCGCTGATTCAGGAGACGAATCTGTGAGACCAGCATTGAACTTGGCAGCGCGACGGTTGATGGGAGGAGCTGTAACACCGTCGGGGGCAGGTGCTTGGCCTACAGGTTTCTTCTCGCGTGGATTACGATTGGATCGATTTGCACCTGGAACCGAATTTGTCGATTTCGGTTGACTTGTAGCGCCAGTCACGGGCGACGCACTAGAGGCCTTGTCTCTACCACTGCCAGCGTGAGCAGAAGGTCTGGAATTCCTCGTTTCCACTGGGCCTCTGGGAGGGCCTCTGGGTCTGCGAGGACCTTCAGCAGAAGCGGCTTGAGATGATCCCTCCGCTTCTGTCCCAGCAGAGTCTGGAGCAGGCCGACGAGGTTTCCGACTAGGCTTTGGCTTGGGTTGCACAGTCGCCGATTGTGTTGGAACTGATTCAGAAGGCGTCCCAGCTTCCATGCAATTGGATATTTGCAAGTTGCTCTTTCTTCCTATTCTTCTTTTGGCGGAAGTTGATGTGCGTGAAAGTGAGTTTTAAGCTTGAGGTAATTGGTCAAAATTTAGTGACGACAAAGAGATCGAGAGGAGGTTATCAATCGGATGTCGGATCAACAAATTCGCTGCAAGTCAAAGCTTCGGTCCCGCTGTGTAGACTGACACAGACTCGACCCAAGTCATCAATTCATGGATGCCCCTTCTGCATGCTGATGACCGGAATATCGTGAAGTAATCATTTCTTTTGACTCGGGATCAGAAATGAAGTCCAGGGGAAATTTGCCCTGAGATAATTCTATCTGCGTCGTTCCCTCTCGGTGTCATTTATCTCCCCCTCTGATTGATCCTACTTCAACACACTTGCAATGACATTTGATGCAAACGACGATGCTCTTGGACTTTCTGGTATTCCGGAGGATGTAGATTGGCTAACTTATATCTTTTGCATCATTCTAAGAGTCATATAGGATAGGAGTGCAGCTTTGACAGCTTTGATTATTTCCGCTGCGGACGACAACAAAGCGGAGCCTACATTGGGTCGCATCTACCAAGACATCGCGAAGCTTGGGCTCAGTCGTCAATTGGTAAGTATAGTCTATCTTGAGAACATGATTACCTCTGAACATGCACGGCAGGATCCTTTAGATGTTATACCGGCATTAATTCGAATAGAGGATACTGCTGCAAGGGACATTTTAGCACTCACTGGCGAATGCTCCAGTGCAAAGGAGGTTGTCGTTGCTGTACAAGAGTCTATCGAGCGCATAACTGCTGTCATTCAAGATGATGCTGAAGAAATTGAATTAGACAAGGCTGACCAAAGGTCACCAGCTGGTCAACTAGGTGTGCTCATATCACTCTACGCGTCTTGTAAGTTGAGCCCTCTTCCCATTCACTTCGCAATAATCTGGTTTTGCTTAATCTCTTAGCAATCCCTCGCATAAAATTACGCAACAAGTCAGCTTCTGCTACAATTTCGCCATTGTTGAAAGATCTGGAGGATACGATGCGAATGCTTCCCTTGCAGATCGTGCCAGACGAGGGTCGGGCTCTCATCGAAATTACTTGCAGTGCTGTTGAAGCCGTGTATCGTTGGGTGCTCTCCATGGATATCCCCTCGGAGGACCTCCTCAAGTGCAAGGTATTAGCAGAGACACACTTCTTTTATTTCTATTGAACGCATTTAATCAGAACATTTTGCATTCAGTTTTGCAAAGCACGATCATAGCGTGCATTCCTTTCATCAATGCGTCGCTTGCACAGGAGGCATTTTCCTTATCTTCTCCAAAGATAGCATCTCGGATACCTATCAAGTCAGGTAGAGAAGAGAGCAAGAGCGCGGTTACATCCGCCATGGTATTAATGCCAAGTATAACTCGATTAGATCCGTCTACTGATAATAAATCCAGCGGATCACTAAACTTCTTGGCTTCGACATACCCTCTGTATTCTCGAATGAGAATCTCGTGCCTCTAGTTTACTTCGCACACAGTCCTACCATGCTGCCCCTCTCATCGCCGCAGCTGGCAACTTTATCGCCCCTCATTATGATGTCCATTACTGCGAACGTGGCGCTGGACGAAACACTGGCCATCCTGTTCCGGCAGTTGGCGGGTTCTGGCGAAGTCCCCATCGAGGTTCTCGCTTCCCTTTTCAACGTCGTACCACCTCTCGCCAGTGCTCACCCTGACCCTTCAATCCGCATGATGGCATTTCGCCTCCTCGCAATGCTCCTGGCGCGCTCACCACAACCCATTCATCTTGAGATTTTGCGAGAACTGACATCTGAAAGCGAGTTCCCTCAGATGCGCTCTGCGGCCATCGGCCTAGTGAAAGAAGCCGTCCTGGAGGGTCTAGTCCAGCCGAATGGGCAAAACATATTCGCCTCCCCGCAATTCATGACAACTTTCGCTCCGATATTGTTCAAGCAAAATCCTCCAGATCTGCTATCTCTTGGTCTATCCCCGGAGAAGTTCCTAGAAACTGCAGAGCCTTCGCGGATTTCTGAGAGTTTAAACCTGCTCTACGTCTTGCTATTGAGGGATAAAGACAATCGAGTCAGTCGGCTGCTTAGTCTCTTGTGGAATGAATCGCTAAAAGTTCGTTAGACAGGAATCAGGGATCGCAATGCTCTGAATAGCATCGAGGTTGATCTACTCAGTCCATTGCGCTCGTTTCTTGCCAATCCAATAGCCGCTGATCACAAAGGCGAAGGTCACAATCACAGTACTTGCGGCCGATCTATTCACAAAGCTTGATCTCTAATCATCTCTTTTCTAGATGACATGTCATTTTTATCACTGGAAACAAATTTGCAACGAGTTTATTCGATCTTGCCTACTTTAAAATGAATGGGTAGCGTGTGCATTCAATTAAAAGTTGTATGATTGTTTGAGATGGTTGCCTGATAACCTAAACCCTCTTCAGTATTCTAATCTCTAGCCACCGAAAGGGTATGTATAAGATCCCACTGATCACAAATGCCACTTCGAACCCGATATCGCCTGTATGCTCTGCTATCGGCCCAACGAACCACACCTGGTCCATGCATGGCACTATTAAGCCCACACTCATCGCTCCAGCCGCGAGCGCCGCGATGCCCGTGGGCAGCTGGCGCGGTTGGTTCCACTGGGAGATGTCGTAGGACGCAAAATTATTGCGGCGGAAGACAAAGTGCTCGATGAGAATGATCGCGCCGTAGGCAGAGGCCCAGTAGCCAATGAGGCCGAGAAAGTTCGTGAGGGTTGCGTAGAACCTGTGAGATCCAACGATCGCAAGAGCCATGACACTGCATCCATTTCGGTGTTTGTGAGCGTTCACTTCAAAGTACAGAAGGACAAAGAATGCTCACACTGCTGTGGCCAGTACCGAGAAGACATATCTCGGTACAACGACAAGCCACGGCACGAAGACCTGGATGTTGAGGGAAATGGAATAGAATGTAGCGGCAATGTTTCCTGTAACGCTTAAGCTGAGCAGGAAAGTGAGGAATTTCCCAAAGCCACCGGTAGGCTGAAGCATCGCAGCCAAAAGACCGCCGATGTTCTGCGAATCTCCGAAACCAGCCTCCCAGGCTGGTACCAAGGGTGCGTTGATGGCGATTGCCGCACCGAGGCATTGAAGGGAGATCTTTAATTGGGGTGAGAAATTCAAGTATAGGAACACTGAGCAGCTCGGCTTACAATAGGCAGCAAGAAGCCGATGTAAGAGTAAAAGAATATTTTTGTACTTCAGATACGAGGTCAGCACAGGTATTGCGAGTGAGGGGAGCGAGAGACAAACCTTGAAACATTAGGCACAAAATAACTAGTGAAATCGGAGCCAAGCGGGGCGTAGGTGATCACAAATCCGGCGATGGTAGCACCAAAACTGAGGATGACCGAGGCGCTAGCCGGTTCGGCCGGAGGTGGATCAGTAAGGTGTTTGCCACCCACGCCAAGCGCGATGATGAAGATGATGAGGACCGGGACCCATGCGACTCGTTCATACCAGTTGAGGACTTTGTATCCACAGAAGGATATCTAGAACTGTTTCAGCCTCATTTGGTGTAAATGAGGGAGCAGAATGACTCACAAGAAGGGATACGATCACGATAATCACAATACCAACCGTCCAAGATAGTCCACCACCGGAGACCGCGGAGAGAGTTTGCCCTCCCAGTATGGAATTGAGGATACTGAAGCCGCACATGCCGATGAGGTTAAATATACAAGGTATGACGACGCCAAAGTAGCTGTGTGGATGTTAGTGCGAATCTCAAAGGGTGGGCCGAGAGGACATACCCGAAACTGTAACGAGCTTGAACCATTTGACGCAGGCCGAGTTTGGGACCCCAAGTTGTGCTGACATCATATGAGATGATTTCGAATGATGCGCGAAGATGGCTCACAGATAGGCTGGGAGAGCACAGCACAACATGTTGAAGAAGAGGATAACAAGACATGAGTCCCGCAAACCCAATCCAAATGCCGCGGGACCGAGGGTTCCTGCTGACAGTCTAGACCGACACAGATGTTTTTTTTCGGTTCAGATACAGTCATAGAGCGCAACGTACGATAAAATGTTGAAATTCATGGTGAACCATATGAAGAAGATCTTGCTGAATTGTGTGTCCGTGCGATCCTCGATCTGCACCGGAAAAATACCTATTTCACATTAGACGAGGGCATAGAACGATCGAATAGAGTTCTCACCGCGAGCTTCTACACCATACTTTAGCAATCTGGTGCTCCAGACGTCTGTATATTCTGCTCTTGTGCCAGCTTGATTGATCGAGGCGTCGTTTGTTGGCTTCTCGACGTCAACTTCATAGTGCTCGATGGAATTGGAAGTCCGGTGGACATTTTGTGACATTTTGACCACAGTTCCTAAGCGCCGGAAGATGAGAGTGATCAAGGGGGATTCGCAGCAGTCATCACGGAACTGGTGTCAAAGATTTTATTGCCCGCCCTATCCGGAGCGCCCGGCCGGCTTTGTTCCGCTGCAGATCGATCGGTGTGAGTCGGTGTGAGTCGGTGGTGCTTCGGCTACTGCCGAAATGCTGATTGACCTCGGACCTCCCAAGCCCTCCCATCGCACAAACCACATGAGATTCTTGAAACGAATGATCATACTATTAGGTCCTATCTTCCAGGTACGAAATCAGCTTGAAAGTGCCTAAGGACGTTATACTGTAGTCAAACGGCAATCGCAAGATCGAAAAAGTGTCAGACAGACCGCTTGTCAGGATCAGAGTACTCGCGGTGGTCCCGTCGATGAGCCCTGAGAGACGCCAGGTCTATCGTTACGGGATTTCACCGTGTAGATTCGCTGACGAGATACATATCCATCGTCGGTTGGAAACAATTCTTGATCTTTTCAGCCTGAGCTGCGAGTCGGGATCTCCAACTTGTTTCTCTGTGCCCAGAATATGACCTACACAATGTTCTGCGAAAATATCGGTTGCGAGGAAGCTGATGTTTTTGTTGGCGCTATTTAGTGTAGATTTAAATAGGTGTTATGGGAAAACGCAGAATGTCAATAACGCAAGAGTTATGTTTGGTAGGTAGCAGTTGGGAAGTACTTGAGAGCTTCACAGCCGCCGGGTCAACGCGGTCACTTTAGCGCGCTTGCCATTGCAGCCCAGAGAGCTTGAATACCTTTGCAGCCTCCAGGACATCCTCCAGCGACGAGCTCATACCTTTATCATGACTGTCATCCAGAGGCCTCTTCGCGGCTCCCGTATCTCTTCATTCTACCCTGTGAAAAGCTTACCAGCTCTGTCTTCGCTGGATAGTGCATTCCAGCTACAGGAATATATATCGCTTCTCATTCGACTTGACGTCCATGACGTGGACACTATCGTCTCTGTACCTGGAAAACAGACCGAGAAGACTGACAATAGTGCAGATGAATTGAAAGGGGAAGAGGCCGAGAAAGAGAAGGAGAAGGAGAAGGAGAAAGACCGCAAGAGTGATGTCGCGGTTGACGAGGCATGCTGGATTTACGAGCAGCTCAGGTGCGTTCAAGGTCTATTAAAATGTGTACTGTCGCGTTTCTAAACGAGCTCTAGGCGTTTGGCCCAAGATCTTTCACACCCCTTGATAACTATGCTGCAGCAAGAATGCACGCGTGCTTCCTGCCCTGAAATGAAAGCTGGCGAGTGGCTCTACCTTTGTGTCGCGCACGGTAACGACGGAGCTATGGAGGTACTGTGCTTGTTTCTTACACATTCACATTCATGATTGTTCTAATGAGTGGTGCAGCAATGCTGCGCGATTGACTACATTTTGCACACGCTTGACAGCGCAACTGCGCTCCTCAACTCCCCCAGAGCCTTTCCCTCCAGGTAAGTCGATAGATTCCTTGCTCGTTCCCCAGCTCATCACAACTATCAAGACTCTCAATCCCCCAATCCTCTCACCGACATTTCTCATCCTTAGCCCGGCGCTTAGGTCGTATCTTTGCTCACGCTTACTTCCACCACCGCGAAGCCTTCGAGCAAGCCGAAGCCGAATCATCCCTCTATGCGCGCTTCCTTGCCCTCACTTCTAAATTCGAACTCGTCCCCGCAGAGTTCCTGGTCATTCCTACCCCAAGCCAAGGCGAGGGCCGCGGCAGGGATATAGAAGTGCAGCCCCCACGGCTTCTAGGTGCCTCAGTTGGCCTACGCAACCAAGTCAACGAGCAGGATGCTGGCAACACCGCAAGCGTCGACATGGAGGGCCATGCTGGTGCCACAGATTGGGATGGGAAGGGCAACGAGCGAGGAAAGAGCCCACCTGGGCTGAGTGGTCCTGGCCCCGCACGTGGAAATGAGCATAGTCCGCGGCGGTACGGACGCAGTCGCACAGACACCATGGTGTTCAGCGAGGCTTTCAGCGTTGCGGAAGAACTGGCCAAGGAGCACCAGGAACGTGAGGTCGACCCTCCAGCTCCCCACCAGCCGGAAGAAATTGCGATCGAGTCCGCGGACATTACCACAGCGCCTGAACATCTGTCCTTGCCAACTGCTGAGGACCTGGAAGCAATCAGCGATGCTCCTGCAATAACTGTATCCTCGCCTGAAGCACCGTCTTTCGAGCAAGTGCCAACGGCCGAAGAGACGTTTGCACCAGAGGACGCACCCATATCCGCCACCGAAATTGAACCAGCTCCAGCGCCATCGGCTGCGCTCGCTGAAGAGCTCACCGCTTCGCCCTTCGAACCTACTCCAGACGTTGCAGTAGCGGACGAGGCTCAACCTGAAGCCCCTACTGAAACTGCTCCCGTAGAAGAACACGAGAAATCCGAGAGCGCCGAAGCTGAGCATATCGAGCATGCGCCACACACTTCTGAGTCTCCAGAGGCAGTGGCCACAGCACCTCCCGCAGTTATGGAGGAGCCTAAAACAGATGTCGAGGAGGCGAAGGAGCCGGAAGCGATTATCGAGGATCCTGCCCCTGAACCAATCAAGGAACACGACTTCGCTGTCCCAGTACCAACTGACGCTGCAGCTTCAGAGACGCCAGGTCCCACTCCCAGTACCTCTGCTCACGAAGCACCCGCTCATGAAGCACTCGAGCTCACACCGGAGACAGTTGCTTCTGCAGAGGCGGAGCCAGCAGAAAAGGAAACCGCTGGCGTAGCAACTGAGATAGAGCCTACTACGACATCATCCGAGAGCGAGGAATCAGCTCCACTAGCTGAAAAGACTCCCGAAGCGCTGGCTGTCGAGGAGGCCGCCGAAGAGGCAAAGCCATCACCGCCCGAGGAGCCAGCAGAAGCTGCTGTTGTCGATCCAACTGAAGAGACGGACTAGTCAATTCTTTGGCTGCGACTTTGGCAATAGGGACGACAATGACAAAAAGGCTTGCGCCAATCTGTCGACTATGTGATTAGCATGTCAATGGATTACAGTATCTTGCTCGTAATTTATTGTGACTTGAAGGGCTTTCTTCTACATGTTAATCATAGCATAATGGTGACCTCTGCTTTACCAGCGCAACGTCGGTAGCCTTCCTGACTAACTCCACGAAGAAAGCGAGCTTCACCGAGTAAATATTCTCACACTGACTATGTAGCAAGCTCTCGAAACTGACTGCCGTGATTCTCGGATTGCATGAGACAGTCCTCACCAAGAGCTATCCGAAAGATCGTGCAGAGACACCAGGGTGGCGCGAGTCTCTGGCTTTTCACCAAGTTTCGACGATCAGGCATGCTTGAGCCATTACTAACATGCTTCATCTCGAAATGAATTGCAGTATTGACTGAGATTATGGTGCCGAGAGGATTACAAGCAACAGAGATACAAGTGTTGCTGCATATAAAACTTATCCTGAATTGAATACCTTGAATTTTGAATGTGTCACTGATAAAATGAGCCATTCCATAAACCAAGTAACGTTTTGGCAGGTATGATTTAAGGCCCAGAATGTGAAGAGAAGTTCGGGTCGTTGCAGCACACCATGAGGTTTGCGCGGGGGTGCTGACCAATAGATGGGAGTCGCGAGTCGAGGAACAGGAGGACCCTAAGAGGAGCATATCTGTATTTTATAAAGGATATTGGGATATGAGTATAATATCGTGCTAAATAAAGATTGTCAGGAAAGCCAAACAGAGATAAAGGAAAAGACTAACGTCAATAATAATATTCCGCGCCGCCTCAGAGCTGCGCTACTTGCGCTTTCCCTTCGATCGCTTCTTCGCCCCACCGGTAAGATTCTCAGGTAGCCATTCATTGACTGGTGGGCTTGTTTCTATGTTTTTCTCCACAACAGGCTGCCTGGGCGCAGGAGTTTCTTCGTTACGCTCTGCTTCTCGTGATGCTGCAGCAATCTCTTCTGGACTGACGTGCTCGCCTCTTCGTAGGCGCGCAGCGATTTCGGGTGTGACGCGCAGCTTGCGAACATTTGTTTGAAACCCAGGGGCTGCGTACTGTCAGCCTACTTTCAGGAAGATGTGGACTATCTCGTACCTCCTTTGCCAATGCCATGAAGTTTAAGTCTGCGGGCAAGATACCATTTGCGAGCAAACCATGCTGACAGCAATATAATTGGCGGGATACTGTGAAGCTGAGTGACTTGAAGGTTTCTAAAGATAAATCAATACTCACGTTACCCAATACAATGTCGGATATTCTTCTGCGGAAGCCATCTGCAATGACGGTGCACTTACCAGACGATGACCGTGAGAGTTAGAGACAAGTACCCAGAACAACAGCTATAATAATGCCGAAAATACCTGAAGCTTGAGCCGAATGCATGCCGATCAGTCAATGATTGGCCCAGAAGACTGTATCTCGGGGCTGAGGCCCCAGCATATGTTGGAAGAGGTAGGACACGGGATTTTCTATCTTACATAAAACATGATCTAAGCATTTTTCAAGTACAAATTGACAATAGCTTATAGCAACTCCTCAAACCACAAGTACAACTTTAAATATCACGCAGTGACGATGAACTGTATCATTGGCCATTCGGTGCATAGAACTGGATGCTACATATATAAAATGGATCCGAACTGGAGAGTATTCGATGTAGAAATATTTCTAAAGATCTTGAAATCAATCAGGATCTCGCCTTTCAAATGAAATAATTTGAAGTGAAATTTGCCCTCGCGACGTGACAGTTTCTTGCGCGTGTGCCAATTTTGAGCTGGCGGAGTTCATCAATAGTGCGAAAATCTTCGAAAATTTCTATGACCTGCCTGCATTCGGCTAGCTAGTAGCACACACACCTGCGCTCGACAAGATTAATACCATGTAAAGCTTGATTTCAAATCGTGTCACATCGTCGTCACGGAAGTAACCAAGAAATTTGAAAATCTCCACTTAGTGCAGAAAATGTGGCGGAAGTTCAAAATGTCAAACTTTCCTACATCGAATACTCTCCACTGCGAGGAAAAATCATAAATCTTGAAACTCTTGCAGTTCAAGTTGTCCACCGACGATGTTAGAGCCACCAGACATCGTATATTTGTTGCTCAGATCGACGAGTGGCTCGCGATACGACCTTGCGCATTACGCATGCGACGAGCTTCAAGTGAAATCCAGGGGGATATATCGCGCATCACAACGGATGATATGCAATGATTCATTCTAGATGTGATAGGAGCATGTGTCGTTGCCACCACTACATAATAAGAATAGGTCATAGCACAGCTTCTATAGCACCAAATGGCGAGACCAATGCTTTGGCGCATATTTGCGGTGGAGAGGACCAGAGGTCCCCCCCCCTTCCAAATGGTCTGCACATAAGGTTATCTCAGATGCTGAATTCTTTGTGGTCACGCAGGTAGCCTGTTTCGTTTCGCCCGCTTCGATATCGAAGCGCCAGATTGATCAAGGCTACGAGAAAGCCCCAGAAACAGGAAGGTGCCTTAGTCTTCACAGCACCTCTCGAAAGCTAAGGGATAAGGCAAGGATATGGTGCTCCCACTAGCAGAAGTCATTCGTGATCCGAATAAGCATCGGCCAACGAGAGTATTCTGGCATACAAAGGTAAAGTACGCCGTACAGCGAAGACAGAAATTTGAGTCATAGATGCGGTTTCCCCCGAATGCTCTGATGAATACGACCTATGCTCCTTGCTGGGTCCCCGGGGTGCGTTCAGAGTCCCAATGTAACATAAGATGTAAAGTTGCAGTCCTATCCAGCATGGTGGACTTGAATATCCTTGGATTCAAAGGTACGCTCTCATGTCTCGGACACTCGGAGTGTCCAAGGCAATGACTGCTATCAGGCGCGCATTAGAGATTAACAGTCGGGAGTAGGGAAGAAAGAAACTAATAGCGCCGACTCATGTGCGCGTTGAAATTTGGTCACCTCGAGTCCCCATGCATATGCCATAGCTAAGTGCGGATAATGCACCCACTATCCAGAAACCAAACGCGATCATTGCAAATTCTTTTCAAAGCTCCTGCACTCGAGGAAAAATAATGGGATATGACGAAGTTTGGCTGAACTTCGTTCCAGTGGTCACTTGACGGCGCGAACTCGGTCAAAGCTGGCGGCTTCACCGCGCCGCCGGCGCGACGATACCGATGACCAGTTATATACCTTGCTTCAACCCGCCATGAGACCAAGACTCTCTGGAACATGGACAGTTTCACTCCTGCCGCCCCTTTCGCACCCAATGAGCTAAAGACGAGAGATGATCTGAAAACATTCCTCGTCGAGCTTTTAGATCCTCTGGCATCACATACCTCTCCTGGGGGAGCCCGCATCCATCTTGGCCATACAGCCACACACTACGATGAAACTGCCGCGCAACTAGAGGGATTCTCTCGTCCGATATGGGGTTTGGCATCTCTCTTGTCTGGAGGAGGATCGTACGAGGGCACAGAGAGATGGGTCAATGGCTTCACGAACGGATCTGATCCCAAGAAATCGGAATACTGGGGAGATATGCGCGATAAAGACCAGAGGATGGTCGAGTGTTCTGCTATTGGATTCTCCCTTGCCGTCGCCAAAGATCAGATCTGGGATGCTATGAGTCCAGAGGCAAAGAAAAATCTCGAGAGTTGGCTCGGAGGAATGAACGACAAACAAATGCCGAACACAAACTGGCTGTGGTTCCGGGTGCGTCTATTATATGCCTAATACCGCAATTGTAATGACTGATCCTCTGATGCTTCAGGTATTCTCGAACCTTGGGCTGTCCAAAGTTGGTTCGTCTCGGTTCGACGCGAAACGTATGAAAGCCGACTTGGACCACCTTGACACGTTCTATATCGGAGACGGTTGGTCGCGGGATGGGCCTGAGGGTGTCGTTCAACTAGATTATTACGCCTCCTCGTTTGCGATTCAGTTTGCGCAGCTCATCTATTCAAAGTTGGCGCAGGAGGAGGATCCAGAGAGATGCGAAGAGTTCCGAAACCGTGGCAGACAATTCGCTCAAGATTTCGTGCACTACTTTGATCCAGAAGGTCAGTGAATTCGTGTGTCTATGCTCAAGCAACTACTCACCATTGTATGTCAGGTCGTGCTATCCCATTCGGACGCAGCATGACATACCGCTTTGCGATGTCATCCTTCTGGGGAGCTATCGCTTTCGCGGACGTTGAGCTCCCCGCGCCTCTTACCTGGGGAGTGATCAAAGGCCTGCAGTTGCGCAACATCAGATACTGGGCCAAGCAGCCTGGCTCGTACAACCCAGACGGCACGTTGACTATCGGGTTTAATTACCCAAATCACAACATGACGGAGAATTACAACTCACCCGGTTCGCCCTACTGGTGCTGCAAGTCTTTCATCGCACTGGCACTGGCTCCTAGCCATCCATTTTGGACAGCGCAGGAGGAGCCATTTCCCAAGTCGCTTATCGGCACCACCAAAGTGTTGAAGCATCCTTTGCACATACTTTCGAACCTTGGCGGCCATACCTTCCTGCTGTCCTCAGGCCAACAATGCTCGTACCCTGTCAAGCAAAGTGCCGCCAAATATGGAAAGCTGGCGTATTCAAGCGCGTTTGGATACAGCGTCCCAGTCGGAAACGGTACCCTGGAGGAACTGGGCGGCGATAACACTTTAGCTCTCAGCGACGACGACGGTGAAACCTGGAAATGCCGTCGGGTCACCAAGGAGGCTAGGTTCGAGGGCGACGAGAATGGGCAGTGGTTGAGATCTATGTGGTACCCGTGGAAAGACGTGGAGGTGGAGACGTGGTTGTTTCCTCCGACGAAGGAGACACCGCTCTACCACGTCCGTGTGCATCGCATACGCTCGGGCAGAGCCCTAGCCTCAGCCGAAGGCGCTTTCGCGATCTATGGGCAGGGCGAGAACGGGAGAGCCCTAGAATCCAGTCAAGGCGGGGAGGCCTTTGGCACATTCGAGCACGAGGGTTCAGCTCGTGCCGCATCTCGCGCCGGTGTGGCAGGGATAGTCGACCTAGGATCCCAAACTACGAGGAAGGGCGTAGCCTTAAGGACCGACGCGAACTCCAACTTGATCGTGGCAAGGGCCGTGCTCCCAACGCTAATGGCGGGCCACGAGGCCGGCGACAAGGATGCGTGGCTTATCGGCGCTGTATTCGGGTTGCCAAGCAAGGATGATGGAACAACAGGTGCGGCAGCAGGGTGGGAGCAGGAATGGTCAAAGAAGCCAACGATTCCCGCAGGTATCCTGAGTTTGATAAAAGCATAAGCATAATCCATTGAAAGCACTTTACTCGCATCCTTTGTTACAATATTTTGCTTGAATGGCAGGGTATGCATATAGAAAGCGTTGCTATTATCACGTTGTATATATCGGATGTACAGACTGTTGTACAAGCGGTGGGTATGTTCTGATACAGAAAACAAAAACAAAAACAGGTTAGCATGACGTTCAGCAGCGTGGCGGGGCAGACAGACGCACCCCGTGTCGTGTATCAGGCTGTGATGGATGAGCAATGTTGTATGGGATATATGAAGTCCTTGTGTAACGAAGGCAAGTATATGGTATAAACAACGAAATGAGATATAAGTGTAAGATGGTATAGTCCCAATGTCAGTCGTTCAAAGTTCAAATGTCTCGTATACGGTCGTCATCGTCAGAATCGAACGTTGTCATACTGTGCTGTCTATCATGGTTATGAATCTGCTATGAAATGTGTGTTAGTCGTGTATTACTCATTTTCCATACGAAAGAACTCACTAGCTCTCCCAACGGCCTAGAGTAGTCCTCGTGATCCCTCAAACTCGTACTGCTGTCCATACGAGCTTGTGTGAGACGCCAAGGTAGCCGTGGGTCAAGCAACCCTTCTGCATTCGAGTCACCCAACGTCGCAGAAGGTGACGGGGGAGAAGGGTTTGTCACTTCCAGGCCAGGCCACGCGATATCAGCTGGGACCGCAGACAACATGGGCTGACTCGATTTTCTTGATATAACAGGCGACTGGGGCCGCAGCAGCGAAGACGGCGAGGTTGGCCTAGGGGTAGGCGCTCGCACGTCAATGACGGGAGGGCCGAACATGAACGGAGTCGGAGAGGCTGATCGAGATTTACCATATGGATCGCGACGCCGTAATGAACTTGGCTGAGATGATCTAGGAAGAGGGGGTGGGGGTGAAAACTGCTGGGACTGCGCAAATACATCAGCCACGGCAGGCGACGACGAAGCCCGACCACCACGTAGGCGGCCAAGAATACCCTTCATCGCGCTTTCCGAGCCGCTCCGTTTGCGATAGCTAAAGCTTGTGGGAGGCACTGGGGGTACTGGGCTTTGCCCTTTCCCGTCCACAGAACGGCGGTGGGAAGAACCGATATCGGAACTCGACGACGCATGCGTTTGGGAGGATGACTGCATTGGGTAGCCAGCAAAGGGATCGTCATCGGAGCTGCCCAGCTTGCTGCTGCTCCGCCTTCCGTATTTCTCCTGCGACGAGTGGCCTTGTGAAGAGGACTTGCCTGACGGCGACTTGCCTGGTCGAGGTTGATATGCGTCGTCCTTACCGTTGAGCCAGGACCCAGGATCGGGGCCAACTTCGTCAGGTGACGGTGTGGAATTGGCAAGCGCCAAAACGGCAGCCCTGGCAGACACCGGCATCGCGTCGTCAGCCATAGCCATCACCGGCTGGCTCATAGTCTCGGCGGCCTGCCCAAAGCCAGTCATGGCTGGATGATTTCTGCTGGAAGACTGGTGACTATAGGAGCTCGCTGCCTTGCCGCCGCCGTGCTCGCTGCTCTGTGCCGCATGCTCACTGCTTCTGCCCTCTTCCGCGTCTTCAGATGACGACGCGACTGGCTGAGCGGGATCATACGCCTGAGCCTCGCTGATGTCACCGAGCGACGCGAGGAGCCCGGCGTAGTTGGCGGGGGGCATATCCTCCTCATCGCCATCCTCGAGCGGGGGGCGCCAGCCGCCGTCGGGCATGACCATGACGTTCTCGGTGGACGCCGTGAGCTCGCGTGTGCGCCGCTCTTTGTGCCGGCGCAGCGCGACCCAAATCCATATACCAGCCACAGCCACCGCGATAACAGCACCAAAGGTAGTGCCGATTATCGCTCCTGGATTGTGCGCAAAGCTATGGGGAGCAAGGTTTATGAGCATCTGAAGCATAATCAGAAGGCGGAATAATTGACTAACCGGTTGTTGTTGGTGTTGGGTGATCCGGTGCGTAAAACACCGCTAGAAACGACAGTGCCGATAGTGGTGACGCTACCGCTCTGCTGCGAGGTGATATAAAGGGTGCTCGTATACCCGTGCTGAGTTGCGAGTTGGGACGTGTCATGGGAACTAGTCGTGGGCGTTGGAGTGTCTGATGTGGCCGGAGTAAACGTAGGTAGCGTCAGGGGTGTCGACGGTGCCGCTGAAACCGAAGATGCATCTGGGGCTGATCTCGAGCTAGGCGGCGTAGGATTGATGGGGGAGGGCGATGTATTATGGGGAGAGGTGGCGGAGCTGATAGACAATGGGAGATTAGTGGATTGCACCGAGATGGGGTTTATTATAGACAGAGATGAGGTGGAAGATGAATGAATAGAAGTCGTGGAGACACGAGAGCTAGACGGCCGCGGAAAAGAAGTCAGCGACCGCGAAGCAGCAGTGGTAGAGGGAGAGGATGACGTGAAGAATGAAGAAAAGGTGGTAGAATGAGTATTCGTAAAATGCACATGGGTTGAAGTGGGAGCATGAGATGAAGTAGATGCAAATGAACTGGGAGAGCGAGAAGAAGTCCTAGAAGGTCTAGATGACGGAGAGGCGCTAATATGTGCAGAAGAGGAAGATGCTGCAGTAGAGAAGGCGGAGCTTGTATTGTCCGTGATGGAATGCGACTGAGAATGTCTTTTGGATGAAGTAGAGGAAGCAGGTCCATCGAATGTACTAGTTGAAGTGGAAGTAGTATGACGGGAGACAGAAGCAACGGATGAAGCGGATGGATTAGAGATTGATGATTTAATGTGAGAAGAAGTCCCGGGCGCGGATGGAAGCGCAGACGAAACAGAATGTGCAAGAGACGTAGAATGCGTGGGGGAAATGGAATGTGCAGTGGAAGGCGACGGGGAATATGCAGAGAAAGACGAAATGGAATGCATGGAGGAAGACGGAGTGATATTCGTAGAGGAAGATGCGGAGAAAGATCGCGTGGAATGTGCAGAGAAAGATCGCGTGGAATGTGCAGAGGACGAAATGGAATGCGTAATAGACGGAGTGACATGTATGGCAGATGATGCAGCGGAGAATGACAGGGAATGTGCAGAGGAAGACGATTTGAAATGTGAAGAGGATGTAGTTGAGGAAGAACGCGACGAAGATGAAGAAGGCGAAGTCACAGACCTCGGCGAAGATGAAGACGAGGAGGTCGAGGTCACAGACCCCGACAAAGACGAAGCAGTAGAAGAATCCAAATTAGATGTCGAAATCGACGACATGCTTTGCATTGAGGTATGCGAAGCAGAAGATATAGTAGAAGAAGAGCTTGCTGTGGACCTAAAAGCACAGAGACAGAGAGAGAAAAGAAGGCCTATTCGAAAAGTGTACTGGAAAAACATAGTACTGAGTAGAGAACTCACGAGGAAGACGATCCGGACATCCCTGTGGACGACGAAGTTTGCGATGCGGACGAAGACGAGCTAGAGAGCGATGGCGATGTTGAAGACGACGACGACGAGCTAGACACAGAGGTAGATGTCGAAGATGTCGAAGACGTCGATAGCGATGTGGTCGACGAGGCTGTCGATTTAGAAGTGTTTATTATTGACGTGAGGATACATCCCACATCGAGTGGTGAGCACGTCGAAGACTTTGTGGTGCTTTCGGTCGAAAGCGGGACCGATGTGGTGGACGAGGACGACCCGTCCATGGTTTGAAGACTTCGTTTCACCGACGTGGCAGGGGAGAGCGTCGACCCGGCCACGGAAGCGCGAGTGGTGGCACTCGTCGCGCTCGATGTGCTGGCGCCAGGCGAAACTGTCGTAGTGGTTGACCGTACGAAACGCGCCATTTGGGGGGTCGGCGACATGGCCATGGGGGGAAGAGTGACCACGATTTCGTCACGTCCAGGAAACATCGTCCTGCGATGGAGCACATCAGCACCTCGAGTCTTATTTCAACAAATGCCTTGACGGTAAACTCACTCGATACGGAATCTGTTATTCATTCTCCATCGACCACGTTTGCGCGTCAGTCTCGAGGGCAACGTCTTGCCCCCAACGGTAGACGCCATCCCGATGGCAAAGGGCTTGTCGGTGAGATTCCAGGGCGCTAGTTGACTTCAAAAACCAGGAAATCGGCTGAGCTGAATGGGTGGGAGCTGCGGTCAAAATAGAAAGTTAGCGCTGGGCTACGTCTAGGCAGTCTAGGCCAGGAAAAGATAAGTGCTGGGAGTCGTGCCCAAAAATGCATGGACGTTTCCGTAACAAATAGCTCCAAAAAGCGCACTAAGCTCAATTATTCGGAAGACACGCACCAGGCACGGCGCACCGCTTTCTAAATTGATCTTCGTAAGAACAGAGTGGGCTCCCGAATTTATGACAAGTTCATGGGTATCCGGATACAGAAAAGACAGTGAGGCGCGTAATGAGATAGCGCGCAAGAGAGTAAACTTTTGATAGCCGATTGTTCGTCGTATAGTATAGGATACTTGGCATGAAAAAGGTGGGCAAGATAGAGGATGGCGACCGCAGGTCGGACTAGACTGAAAGAAACCTAAACGCGCTGTCGACGCCGTCGTCGAGGACTCTCCGAGTCTCCGATATACAAAACTCGGGTGAAATACATCGAAGGCAAAATCAGTACACTTCGGGCGGAGCGTGCGAATTCAAGACGCGTCAATCTGATGCCACAAACTCTCCAGCTCGCAACCGACACCATATGCATCTACTTACCCACAGGTTGATATTCTCACAGCCTAAAACAACCACTTAATACCACCTATGCATTCTCTGCTACATACTTTGTTAACTGTAGCTTGAATCGAGATACAAAGGGCGACGCCACAGCCGCCTTGTCTTTGAGTTTCAATTTCCAATTCCACATTGCGCGAATGATCGATTATCATCTGCCTGTCAATACATCACCACCACCAGCCTTGACTAGATATATCTGCAGGGTTATCATGTCTCTTGCTCCACCCGTAATTTACTCGGATCTGGCCTGTTGACAAGTGCTCTCAGCGTGTTTGAACGCCACCACCTAGGGATGTCAAAACATGAGGACCATTGGGGCCCACAGGCACAGCAGGTCGTTTCAACCACCTACAATTTGAACATGTCAAGGCAGAATCCTCCCCTCGATATACAACAACTCACATCGCGCTCCCGATTCTCCAATTAGTTTCAGCTCATTCGCCAGAGAGTCGAGATGATGCGATTTTTAGCGCAGTGGCGCAATCTGACACAGTGACAAGCACTAGTGTTCCGCGACTCGCAAATGCCAAAATCTATTCCTCCTCGGTCGCGCGATCAGATTCTGCCTGTCTCTCGAGGTATGGAAACCCTTTTAAAAGACACTAACAATATGTACTACCCACGCCAGAATTTGTCTGTGACTTGCTATTGTATTCCTCGCCGGAACTTTGAAGACTGCTGTATATCGGCCCTGACCAACCGAAATCTCAACAAGGTGGCGCCACGCAACTGCCCACCGCAATAAACCGCTTAGAGCAGGCCTGCATTTATTGCAACATTCCCATCGCGTTGTCAGTGTCCTTGTTTGTTGTGTGCTGCCTGCCTGTAGCCACCACCTCCGGGTCGCGCGAACTCTTGGCCGGACGTTGGACGTTTAGGAGAAACTGTTCTTACGACTTCTGGACATCTGACAGCACTCGGGCAGCCTCCTGCAGCCTCACAACAGGCAGCTCGAGATCCGTCTCGCGCGGTACAACATGGTACAACCGTCAACGATAAGGTCATACGGCACCCAGGCACATATCCGGGGCGCGTCAAAGCAGGTCACAGCGCGTCATCCTCGAAAAAAAACGCGCCTCCTGGTGCCTGCTAGCGTGGTGCCGACTCTTGCCGACGGCGCGGCCCCCTGGAGCCCCTGGTATGTATATTTCTAGAGCAACTTAGGTCTCAATAAAGCAGTCTGGCACGTCAGAACGCCATCGTCTTTCAGCCTCCTTCGCAGCCTCTTACCATATCTGGAGATCAGCTTCCCTTTTCTGCTCAGATCAAGCTCAGAGTCCAGATCTCGTCCAGACTCCAGTTGAATCTAATACGCCGATCAGTCGAGTCGGAGTGATATGCATCATGATGCGCCTGCACTGCAGCCGCCAACAGCCGCCAGGCGCACAAGAGGGCACAAAGTATCCCGCGCCACAATCACGGACCCCATCAAACCAGACCCAGGGGCTTCCCCGAAAAGGAGTAGCGGGCGGCGGCAACGTCGTCGCCGCCATCGTTCCCGCCGTTTGCATTCGATGACCATAACACATCACTGCGTGTATTAGAACATAGTCACCTTTCATCCCACCTCTCTATCCCTTTTCTGACTTGCTCTATGTATTATTTTGGTACTATACTTTGTTTCTTATAAAATAGTCTATGCCAGTAAGTACTAGGAGAGGCTGGATTGGCTTCACTATGACGGATATTCCTTACCAGTGCTTTCAGAATGCATGATAGGAATAGGCCTTGCATTATGTGGTATGTACATGAATATTTACAATGGCAGCACCGAGCAAGACCACTGTTCAGTAAATTGCTATGGGCTGAGAAGGGGGTAATGGGAGAGCTGGGGCGCATTGGAGAGAATGAACAATATATTGCTAGCTACCTACAATGTATCTGTAAGCTAGTTGTTGAGGGGGGGGATGAAAACCCGCCCATCCAACCCCAGTGCTAAACATCATCCTGACCACACAACCCTAAAGCTCTAGGAGAAGACCTGACGGATATCTGTCAAGACAAAGGCGGATATCATAAATATGAATGCGTCTGACTGCGCAGAGAGGGAGAAGACTCAAGAGAGGAGGAAGAGGTGATGGGGGTGGTGGTGGTGGGTGAGGGAAGGAAAATGGCAACGCGACGACACGTCGCCGCCGATCGCAATTGTCCCGCCACTCCTTTTCGGGAAAGCCCCTGGGTCTGGTTTGATGGGGTCCGTGATTGTGGCGCGGGATACTTTGTGCCCTCTTGTGCGCCCAGCCGCCAACGGCTCGCATCTGCAAGCGGCCGACAGCTTTACAGCTGTTCCACAAAACCTTGTCCAGGTGCGTTTTGAGTGTTATTTTTTGGATGTGGTCGGACACAGTCCGGGTGATGGCAGCGCGGCGCTTCTTGAAAGACAATTACGGCGGCATCTCCGCCCACCCTCCGCGTCCTCCGCCACCCGTCAGTCAAAGAGCTCGTTTGTGCTCTAGAGCCCAGCGAGGATGAGCCCATCGACTACGTGTGTGACTGTGAAGTTGAACGAGGTCAATCAAAGGAGAATTGAGTGCGGAAGAACGTGTGCAAGTTGGGCCCAATGCCGTCAGCGATTCCCAAAACGGGCGCATGTCGGCGCGCTGCTTCCCGCCCCCTGCTTTTCAAACGCTCCCTCCTTCAGATCACGTCGGAATTTCGCTGTGAAAAAAAGACGAGCCTGTAGCAGTAACTCAAAGGAATTTTTTGGTGCAAGGGGAAGATGTCGGATGGTGGAAGAGATGGGGAGTGGCACGAAAAGCGCCGTAATTGCTACCAAAACAGGCGACAGAGCTAGCGGATATGCATCGCCACTTCGGACCCTCACCCACAAAAAAAAAAGTGGCCTAGACAAGGTTTTGTGGAACAGCTGTAAACGTTCAGCCTTCGCCAGGCAGTCTCTCGGTTTAGTCGTTTAGGCTATCTGCGTCAAGTTCCAGCAGTTGCCATCCACACCATCGCGAGATTTTGTGACGTCCGAGAAGACATTACAACACATTACCTTATTTAACATTCGTTGTCCTTAAATCTTATACTGGCGGTGCCATATTTAGCATTACATTCCTCGGCAGCACTGGTGAAGCTCAAAAGAAGTTATCGTAATGGTACCGGAAGATACTTTAGCGTCTAGCTGGCATCAAAGTGCCGTCAATTATATTCGCTATCGTCACGGCACTGCTGGGGTCGGACAGCAACCCTGCCGGCAATGATAATTAGGTTTATATCTGTTCGATCTTGTCAGTAGCGCCCGAAGAGTAAGTGGCTACCTTTGATTACAATTGGCTACCATCGGCTACCATAATGACGATTGCGCCAGTCGCCGCCACAGGTTGCCAAATCGGCAACGCTGCCCGCCACGAGCACCGGTTTCCAGTCTGATACATCCGCCCATCGTCGCCTCGATTTGCCAGGCTGGCAGCGCTGCCCGTCGCCGCCGTCAACTCCCAGTCTGACTCGCCCGCCCATCGTGGCCACGAGTTACTAAGTTGGCGGCGCTGCTCGTCACCACCGTCAACCCCCAGTCCGATACATCTGCCCGTCGCCGCCGCGATTTGTCGGGCTGGCAGCGCTGCCCGTCGCCGCCGTCAGCTCCCAGTCTGACTCGCCCGCCCATCGTGGCCACGAGTTACCAAGTTGGCGGCGCTGCTCGTCACCACCGTCAACCCCCAGTCCGATACATGTGCCCGTCACCGCCGCGGTTTGCCAGGCTGGCAGCGCTGCCTGTCGCCACCGTCAGCTCCCAGTCTGATTGGCCCGCCCATCGTGGCCACACCTCACCAGCCGCTAATAAGCCAACTGCAATTCCATGCTTCAAATCCGATACCCAGGCTATATTTAGATATTAAAATGGATTCTTGTGGTATATATATTGATAATTATCAGTGAATAATTGCTCTAGGTAAATTTGAATTTCTAAGCATTTGAACGATCCTCGTGCTTGCCCCCTCCCCCCCCCCGCACCAGGACGATTAAGCAGTTGCGTCGGCTGCTGCGTCGGCTGCTGCGTCGGCTGCTGCGCGAGCGGCTGCCTCCTCAGCATCTCTCTTGGCGCGAATCAGGGCGAGTGGTGTGTCGTCGGGGACTTCTATCTCAGCAGAAAGAGAGGCAGGAAAAATATTTCTGAAGCATGATTAAGATGTCAGCCAAGTTTGAAAGGCAAGCAACAGAAAACAACAGAACTTATTCCACCACCCCAGCAAGGCGTTAACTTCAGCAAGCTCGCGCTTGTCAAGGAACAATTCCATGCAGGTGTTGAAGAACTGCTCGGTTTCCGTGATGCTGTTGCAGCGAGCGAAGACATTGTGTGATGATAAGGCAAAGCGAACCTTAGAAGCAATTAAGCCTCGTACATGATTTGAGAAGGTGCAACATACCTGGGTGGCGACATAAGCGATAGAGGCTAGTGTGACCTTGTTCATTCCATGGATACGTGCGTTGCCACTGCGCGTTGCCTTGGGCTCCTCGTCATAGGCGGAGCTTGGCGAAGTGAAGATGTGTTTATAAGCCTATAAATGAGAGAATGACGATATATTATCGGTGGTGAATGGGCGCCACGCACCCGGACAAGAAGTTTACCCCGGAAGAGTCCTCTCCAGGGATCCTCTCTTTTGAATTCGTGGTTCTCGTACAAGAAGAGAGGCCAATGTACTCCCAGTATCTTAGTGGCTCCGCTTCGGAGACCCTCCGCAACGCTAGGAAATGAAAATCAAGATGGGAAACAACCATTGAGGGGATAAAACGTACGACGGATCGCTCCAGTCCATATTAACGGGGCATAGCAACTTCCCCGTAAGGTGGTGGTTGAAGCCTCGATCGAACTTGGTGTGGCGCAATAATGGTGGTTGAATGGACTCGCCGGGTTTTGTGATCCAATCTATCACTGACCCTTTGAGGCCCTTTGTGTCCTCGGAGCGAGCGCTGCCGATGCCCTTTTGAATCTTGAAAGTACATCAAAGTCGTGAAGATGCCAGGTTGAAGATTCGCATACCATTTCACAGAGATGTGCGCCGGCTTCGTCACTCTCTTCCCAGCGAGTGTATAAGTCAGGCACCATTTCCAGTAGTTGAGAGAAAATAGCATGTTCCCGCTGCTCCCTGTGAAGACATTCAGAGAAATGATCAACACACTCGGTGACGGTACAAAGGCCACCTACGCTAGATTCAAGTCGGTGAGAACAAGCTCCTTCTCTTCCAAGTGCAGGTCTCGCGCAATTCCATCGGTGATAAGAGCTTTCATGTTAACAACGGTGCTAACAGTCCGACCGAAATGCCGGCCTACGTGAACCATAGGGTCCATTCTGACAGGCCTATCGTCATTGTCAGATCTCGCGACATGGACAGTGTCAAGAAATTTACCGTTTCCTGTCTGGGTAAAGCAATGCGGTCATTCGACGCTTTTTACCGATCGTGACCGTTGCAGGGGCCTTGTCCGCAATATCTTGTGTTGACATTGAGTAAGCAGTATACGTATACGAGAGGGTGTGAGCGATGGGAGATGGTGGTGGTATAAACCAAGAGACGAATGCCAGAATGGTGAGCCATTTATAGGATTGCCACACATTACCGCCACAGTGGGACGAAACAAGCCCTCGCTTCGCCAATCTGGGTTGAATTGAAGAACGCAAGTAGTAGACGCTTGCAAGTTACAGGCCCCGTTAGCGTCGTGTATAGCTTCACTTCAATGCAAATAAATCACGTACATGCCATAAACGAGGCACAACTGCCGCTACTAGGCCACTTCGATCTTGAGGCACCAGCTTCGCCGTGACCCGTGTATTTCATCCTATCTCATCGCAGCGCTCTGTCGCAGACCTATACCCAGAAGCTGAGGCCATGTTGTCCAAGCCCAACTCTGAAGACGGGTCATCATCCTGTCATTCTATGACTTCCATTCGCACAGAGCTAGGAAACAAATACAACAACCAGATACACGGTTTCAAGAGGTTTGGCTTTCCGAAAGGCTTTGAAGCATGGGCGAGCTCACCGCACTCCGACGGCTCAACCTACCGGGGCCCTCGAAACGACAGCCGAGGCAGCGACGATCTGGAAAGAGAGAGCCTTGAAGCAGAAACCGACTCTGAAATTGGATTTGGACAGGTAAGCCGCAGCTGGAATTGGAATGATACGAATAATTCAATACGCACAAGAATCAGGAAGATTCATACTACGCATATCACGATACACGAGACAGCAACCGACGCGCCAGCGATCCGGGGAGTGGGAACCTCAAAGCAGATACTGACTCTGAAATTGGATTTGGACAGGTGAGCCACAGTTGGATTGGAGACGAGATAAACAATGCAGTACTTACAAGAATCGGTAGGATGTATACACCACGTATGAAGAAAAAGGTGTCCAAACTGTATTCCAAGAAGGCCTCTTGAACGTTGGCGAAAAGGGCCAATGCCCATGCGCCCGCAGTCGGTTTAAAGCATTGCGGCCTTTTCCTCTGAGCGCAAAGGAGTTGGAGAAGAACATCTTGTCAGGAGGCGGAAAGAGAAAGCGAAGGGTTCCCAGCGATGACAGAGCGGATACAAGCAGAGAGGATATAGGCGCGGAGGATGATCATGTGGACTTCAGGAAACGGCGAAGGCTGTAGGTCACTAGTGCAAACGGTGATCAATATTTAGTAGCCAGTTCAAAATTTATTGAAAATATTCATTGCTGTGTGATCGCGCAGCGTTCCAACAGATATAATGAGTGACATAGATGAAAGAAAACTGCATCCCATCATGGAGTCTCCGATACGCGAAAGATGTTGGCCGCGATCCATTCTGCCACTTCTTTGTCGGTGGTCCGTTTTGTGCTGAGAAGCGTACACTTATTCTGGTCGAGGAGATTTAGCCCAAGGGCGATTTCTTGATGACTGCCACTACCGCGACGCAAGCTGCAAGGAAGATATCGGTCAAAGTCTGACACCCAGACCGGAAAATGGCGTCTCACAGCCATTACTCACAGATGGTCAATGAGACCGCATCTCCCGAACTGTCTCGGGCAAATGGGGCAGGAGAAGATAAAAGTCGGTCGTGGCCGCGGGCGCTCTCCTGTGGCTACAAGTCGATTGTTTGCATTTCGTTTGCTTCGATGGCGTGACTTCCTTGTACTTTGGCCCGAGACACTTGCCACCACTGGTGAAGAGGGCGTCCCGCAATGCGGTATCGCGTCGAGGATGTTGTGATCATATTGATTTTGAGGACTAGCAGTGGAACAAAAGCGCAGTTGATCTATAACCAGTGAGTAAGATCGAGCATCATTCACTACAAGTAGAAAATGGACCTTCAACCCTATCGCCTCTGATACTAGTAGATAGCACACACGATTCCGCCGAGAGAGAGGGATGATTACGATTGGCTCGCGAGAGAACTTTCGGTTCCTTTTCACCAAGCGAGCACCAAGCATTCCACAAGGTATTATTGAGCTGAAGGACATCGTCACCGCGTCCCGTGGCTATACGATGTAGACGGAATTCGGAAACAAGCCCTTGCGTCTCAGCCAGGTTGTCTACATCAATGAAATCACATGCAATTTTGATCGCGTCTGCGACATTGCTGACCTATCGCCAGGACAGAGCATGAATAACCATTCTCAGATATGGAGAGGATACATCGCACCTGGTGAGCGCAACCTGCCGGGATAAATACAGCATCGCCGGCATATTGTTTGATGGTGTAAGGTCGTATACCGTGCAACGCAAAAAGTCGATCGAGTGCGGAGGGGGTCAGACACACGGTCTGTGAGTGTATTGGATCACCAACACCCTCGTAGCCGGTGTCTGTGATCAGGAATTTGCGGAGTATGTTTGATAAGTAGGCGGGAAAGATATGCCATAGCGCGTAGCCAGGGGATCCGGGGGCGATATCAGCTGCCCAGACCATGACGTTCACTGCACTCGTCAAATCCATATGGAGTAGTGTGGAACCTGAATGTTCGTCGTCATATCTCGTCCCTTGGGCAATATAGGCCTTGGGACCTGTACAGTGCTTTAGTTGTATGTTGGAGAGGGAAAGAATATGACATACCAAGGTCGGGCTTTGGCCCTTTGGTGGGCATGTGAGCTGCTAAATTGAGAACTCCGTCGAAACGACACATATCTGGAATCGGAACACCATTCATGAATGCATAAAACACGTCTACGAACGAACTGCTGAACAGCGCTTTAGGGGGCCAGTCCTGGGCAGTATGATGTTCAGTCACGCGAGTTCTCCCAGTATACAGTACGTACATGCCTTCAGCTTCCACGTCTTGGTTGGATCAATGGACCTGCCGAAATCAGGCAGAAACTCGCCAACGGTTGGTTTCTTGGAGGGACGGGCGCCGGTCTCGCAGTCCTCCAAGTCAACTCGCATGTGCGGGAACTTTCTGATAAAATATTCCGGGCCAATGTCTTCAATTTGAACGTCGGTGATAACGACGGGTAGACCTTGCGACCAAGCCTGTTTGAAGTCGCCGACTTTCATGGCAGGATGTGAGAGGTGGACTGCGTCCGTAGTCGAACATAGCTTGGGGGGTGCGGCATGGGGACTATCTCTCCTAAATATCCTATGTCGCAACAAACATCAATTAAACTGCAGTGAGGTCAGGGATTCCACGTGGACATGTCTCGTACCTAGCTGGGTTTTGCGCTAGAAGATCAGTTGCTTTACCCACCGCTTCCGCAAGCTCTGAGGTAGTGAAGCGTGACAGAGGCCGCAAGGACTCTTCTGGACAATTCACACAGGTAGGAGAGAATTCCGAATCATAACTCTGCCAATGGCAATCAATAGATAGATATCAGAACAGAGCATATTTTCTGCAGCTATCGAGTACCTTCGTGCCCAATGCGCACTCGGAGCACGTCTCTTGGCTACAATCTGGGCACCACCATGCACCCGAGAACAGGAATGTATCACATATATCTATGACCGCAAGATGCGACACCAATGAGCATGAATTCAACGCACAGAACAGACCCGAACAAGACCTTACCACATGTAATTCGCACTTCGATATCTCTTTCACGAAAAACGACATTATTTCTCCCCTGATGCTTCATCTCATCTATCCAGCAAGGCAATAATAACTCGGCGCAAGTTACCTGGATGGATGAGACTTGTGTATCATCAGAAATGGTAAAAACAATCTCCTCACCATCTGCATGCGAAGAATCTCTGGAGTTAACATTCTGTTAAAGTAATCTGGATATTCAGGGGTCTTTGGCGTCCCGTATATGAGTATGTTATCGAATCGAGACGCTGATCCATCCTGTTCATGGCAGATATCCAACCGGCGGACACCTGAGAGACCATGTTAGCTTCCTCGACCAGCAAAGATGGCTAAATAAGAATTTCTACCCTTGTATCGACACCCGTTTGGTTCATTCTTTCTGCAACTAATGCATTGGCTCCAGACTGTTTGCGAGGAGACACGAGGTTTAGAGGCTGCCTTGAGATTGCGGGAAGAGGTGGTGCGAGAATTGCGGGTACTTTGAGAGCGAGTCTTAGCAGACTGAGCACACGCAGTTCTTTGTAGTTGTACCATGATGATATTAATAGCCACCGCTTAACTGGTCGAGTCACGATCGGCACTCTCCCACGTTGTCTCTCACGTTCGGTGGTATTAGAGCGCCCCTACATTAACTCAGGTGCAGGGAGAGACTGGTCGCTGCAGTTGAACATTATGAATTTCGTGAGAACCATACACCGAAATAGAGAGTTCGAGACAAGAGATACAAGGCTACTGAGCTAAACCACTAAGGCATGTCATATGAAACTGTATAAGACCTCGGCTGAGAACGGGGGGGGGGGGCGAAAGAAGTACAAGATATATAAAAAAAAGTTGCTACATTCAGGTGATCAAGAATCTTCCGACCGCAGGATGTGTTATCCTCCAGGTTGACAGGTATGGCATAATCAAAATGTGTTTAGCACACGAGAGGCGCTGGGCTAGTGCTGCAAGCACTGCTCCCACATCGGCTGGCGCCACTTTTCTGCGCTGGTAGATCTCGGATCCGCTCGACGACACCTAAGAGCTTGATGTGAGCGGAAATCCATGATGATTAGAATGGCATGGCATACTTGAATAGAAGAATGTATCCTGGTCGGGTTCACCAAGCATCCCAGGGATGTGTACTCTTCGCGTGGAGTCGGGCCGGTACAAGTATGTGGGGCTCAGGGCTTCGACGTAAAACGAAGTTGCTCCGAAGACAGCATACCAGTTGTTCTTCGCCAGCTGGAAGGCGTCCTGATCGGCTTCGAGCTGTCGCTTGGTGGCTTGCAACTTCCGCCAAGTCTGAGCAACATCGGCTTCCACCAACTTGAGTTGACAATTGGCACAGGCCACAACAGCCAAACGAGCCTCGCCTTGTTCGGTCAAAGGCAGAGCATATTGCTAAACAAGATTATGAGCAACAAAAGCAGAGCATATAGATCCCATAACTTACATCAAGGAGGGCATCAGCATCCCAAGCAAGCTGGTTGAGAGTGCCTGCGTTAGGGTTGGTGCCTTGGTGTAAGCCTTTGTCTGAGTGTGAAGTTGTTCGGGTCCTATAGCTTGATCCATCGACGCTCAGCCCTCCCCCCTGAGACATGTACTGTGAGCCAAAATGATAGTGGTGGCAAAAACAAGACATACATCGGCGGATTCAAACAGATCATCATCTATTTACATCCTGATAAGCAAAGCAGTTTTCTGTAAGTCTAAGCATGAAAAACTTGCCCAAGCCATCCTGTGAGGACCCATCCTGGGTTACAGTAGCCACAGACATGGGACCTATGAGATTGTCAGATATTTCCACTGGACATGCTTGCATTGCAATAGGCTTAAACAACATACGGTCAAAAGTCGATGATGATGGCGGGACAACTGGGAGAGAATTCTTCATTTCAGCTGTGGGCTCTACTGGAATAGCTCCAAGTTCTTGTCAATGTCACTCAGGCTGAAGTCAATGACCAAGTTACTCACCAGAGGTTGCAGATAGGTCAGGGGTCTGGGGAACACTGTGCACAGACATTTCTTGAAGGAGCGGGAACAGTGGAGGAGAGGTACAGCAGTGAAATCGTGGCAGTTTCTGCGAGGCAAGATTCGGGGGGGGAGGGGTGCGAATATATGCTTCCCTCATTCTCTGAGGAGCCTTTCCCCTTTTGTGGCATCACATTTGTCAGCATCATTGCAAGCCCCAATTGGGAGATGGGAAAATTTTCTGGCCAATGGTGACTTGCGTCTCACAGTCAGAAGTACCGTTGGTCTCAGGAAACCGGATTCTGATACCTGAAGTCTCGGTTCTACCTTGAGTAAGAACAGCATTCTACCGTTCAAACGTTCAAACCTGTCACTTGCCGCTCCAGCGCTTCCTAGCTAAGGTATAGGAGAGTTTAGTTGGTCATGTGAATCATGTCAGGTTGGCATTCGGCTCCGATTAGAATGTCTGCGCAGCATGTAGTGCTGTGCTTAGACCTGTGGCAGCACAATGCCGAGCTCGGATCGGCTCGGATCTGTCCAACGATCAGTGAAAGAATTTCATAGAAGGGTGACCATGTCAAGCTAAGTTCCCACTTCTCACCACTCACTTTCATACCCACACCCTTTGTCTAATTTTCAACCTGGCCATGGGCTGTTTCTGTGCGGTGCACATACTTGGAGATGGCTCAGCTTCTGAGGACTGAAAATTGGGGCACATATGTACGTTCCTTCCACAATTGCCTTCGGCTAAAAGCTCACAGATATGTGGTGAGCGCCAGCGCTTCCGGGGCTAACGCTCGAAGAGCCCTATCTACAATCGATGACCCCTCTCCCTTCGGAAAGTCCAGTCACGAACTACGGCCCCGACATAGCCTCCCACACGGCGTCTGTCGAACTTGCAGCCCAGAAGCCCTAGCTCACTGGATGCAAGGGTATAAGTGAGGCTCATCTGCCTCAACACTTGCCCCCAGCATCCTCATCTTGTCCACCCGATGTCCAACATACCACCCAACCGCTTCAACGACTCGGTATGTCCATGATCCATCGTGATCGGTCGCGATTATTGCTCACAAGTTGTCTTAGCATGGGCACTCAGATCACACATTCAATGAACCGCCGCTCCGTTTTAATTTGAGTCTTTTGCTCGTACGTGGCCCCTCGTAGTCGCTTGATCCCTCTTTAACCGCACTCTACGCAGCCAAATGCTCTATACACTTTCGCTCGATATGTTTGGGGAGAAGATATCCGATCGTACGCGATTCCTGAGGATGAGCAGGCCCGACTGCTGCGTGTCACCCTAGACCTCCAGAATTCTCTGAGGGAGGAAAGGGACAGGCTAGTCGCGAACTTCGCCGCCACGGAGCGGACCATGGTCGAAGCGACTAGGCTCCGTCGTGTCATGTTGCAACGACAGCCTCCACCCGCTCCTGCAGCTCGGCCGAGCTACGCCGGCCGCGACAGAGGCCCCGAGTACGATGAGCGCAACAACTGGCGCTCATCCATGAGGAACCGAGCGCGGTTCGTTGCTCCTCCTGGCTACCACGCTGATGGAGTATCGGGCCAGTATCCACAGCAGATTGAATACCCACAGGCTCAATACCCACAGGGCTCCGTCCAGTATATGCAGCCGCCAACGCAACAGATGCAGTATGCGCAGCCGCCAGCGCAACAGGTGCAGTATGCGCAGCCGCCAACGCAACAGGTGCAGTATGCGCAGCCGCCAACGCAACAGGTGCAGTATGCGCAGCCACCCGCGCAACAGGCGCAGTACATGCAAGCCCCTGCGCAGCACATGCAGGCCCCCGCGGCCCATGCGCAGCCTATGATGCAGCCCCCTGCGCAGTATCCACAGGTGGCGGGGCCGACCCGCGGTGATCAATCCCACGCCATCGCTCATCAGCCTTATCCTCGAGCGCAAACTCGCCAGGCTCCCACTTCTGATGCCACACCCACCCCCCGTCGTCGTCAACCTGCCCGCCGCAAGCCCCGCCAACAGCCGTCATCCACGCGCGTGGATCCTCCGGAGATGCGGCTACCTGCCAGCATGGAGCTCCGGACTCTCCTGGAAGAGGTGCATAGCCAACTGGCTCCTCTCCAGATAGATGCTCCTCCGCAGGCGCAGGCCCCGCCGCCGATGCCGGCTCCTCAGCAGACGGAGACGGAGACGCAGGCCGCGTCTCAGATGGAGACGCAGGCCGCGACGGAGACGCAGGCCCAGGATCAGACGGGGACGCAGGCCCAGGATCAGACGGAGACGCAGGCCCAGGATCAGGCCGCCACCACCACTGATATCGACTCGATCATGAATTCGTTCGTGGACTTTCCCGCCGGCTCGCCACCGTCAGACGACTTGTGGGACATTCAAACGCAGAGT